>CM076583.1:1282239769-1282521586 GCA_034641835.2 Pinus albicaulis | reverse complement strand
GGTTGCTATGGTTGAGATCTTTTGCCTACATATGTTAATTCATGTTACATCTTGAAGATCATGGTGATTTTGGACCACATGGATGATTGCCTGACACATATCTGAAGATGCTGTTCTGGTATGATAATCTTTTGGAAGGAATGTATTGATGTTGCAAAGGATCTGAAGGCTTGGTTACTAATGGGCTTATGCTACAACCATTGGATGACGCTTGAAGACACAACTACACTATTCTGTTATATCTGTAGTCTAGGGAAGCAGTCAAATATCTCAGAAAGAAGCTGAACATTGTCTTTTCCTCATAGAGAATCAGATCTGCATAAATTTTAGAAGATGGCTTGGGATACGCGGGTTTCCTGAAACACAGTCGCGTATGTACGCGAGTTCCTGCACATAAACCCGCGTATGGTTGGTTGCTGACAATTTTTTGGATGGTTCAGCATTCTTCAGCACAGCTGCAGTTTTGTCTGGTATCTCTGATACTGTTTGGTATCTCTGGTGGTGTTCCAGCTCTCATAATTCTGTTTCTAATGTTTTGATGAAGATGCCTTGATGATTTGTTGGTGAAAATGTTCAGGATGCACAAACTAAGGGGGAGCCTTAGTCATATGAAAAGGATGCATGGATGCACTGATTCAGGGGGAGCATTAGCATTGCTGAGTATAATGCATTGTTGGCACTATGATGGTTCTGTTATATGATCTCTCTTGAGGTCTTCTTGGTATTGGTCATAAAAAGTCATATTTGTAGTTTGATGAAAAGACCTTGTTGAGACTCATGTTGTAAAATTGTAATATTCAGTCATGTAAGGACTTGTCATTTTTGTTGGGTAGCTGAGTCAAATTTTGTAAACCCACGTGGTTGGGTAGCTGAGTCAAGTTTGTAAACCCACTTGGTTGGGTAGTTGAGTCTCATATGTAAATCCACTTGGATGGATATTTGATGTAAGTATGAGTCTTTGGTGATAGAAAGAGTCATGTACCTTATTGAAAAATATGTTTGAAGATTCAGCATGAACTCAGGGGGAGATTGGCCACTTCAGCACATATCAGATCTGCAGAATGTTTCTTCCACATGAGGAGAAAAGGGGGAGAATGTTGGTTTTTGATCCGCCCTTTGACCTTGATGTCAAAAGGGGAGAGTGACATGGTGTTTGAATAAAGAGAAGGTAATGATGTGACATATTTGGGAGAGTGACATGGTATCTATCTGCTGTGGTAACCAAACACCATCGTGGTTGCCATCAAGTCCAAAGGGGGAGATTGTTGGAAATATGATGCGGAGTGTTGTCCTTGATGGCAACCCACTGAATGAAGATGAAGACGTGCGACTGTTGACATGTATTGTCCTTGATGGCACTCCACCTGATGAAGTTATGCTTGACTTGATGGACTTGTTAAATGATGTAAATCCGAAGTGATATGATGATTGTTGATGATATGATGTTGAGTGTTGTACTTGAAAGGAAACCCACTTGATGAAGATGATGACAACTTACTTGATGAAGTTGTGTTTGATAGAATATGTCCTTGATGAAGGAAATATGATGTATCTACAGTATTTACAGTAGGCAATGAAGAAAGGATTTCAGAATGTACTCAGAGAATGATGAAAAAGAGCATGTCTCTTGGTATACGCGGATTGGCCTAGGGTAAGTCGCGTATGCACGCGGAAAGGAACGTTACAAGTCGCGTATGGGCTAAAGCGCTCAAAAGTGCAAATCCAAGGGTAACCACCATGGTATTGACCCATAGTATTGGGTAATGATCCGCCTAATTGACCCCGTCCAGGTAGTTTTGGGCTTATGGTATTGTTTTGGTCCATGGTATTGAAAAAGGGGCTCATGGTATTGAAAAAGGATAATCATATAAAAGGAGAAGAAATTCATTGTGCACAACATGTGAGTGGGTGCAAGATGTCTGAGCTTGAATGAATACTTCTCACTGAAGTATATCTGAATGGAAAGGGTTACACTTGAATGATAAATCTGAATGTATGATGCACCAATGATGAAGAAGGGGATCTAGATCTGAATTGCTCTTGTATTTGCTAGATATGATTATGGAAGGCTTAGATCTGTGATGAGGCGAGCATCTAGGCGAACATCTGTCTGAAGAAAAAGGGTAGATCTGAACTGAATATCTGATCTGATGAAGTATGCTGCTCTGTAATGATTGAAGATCTATACGCTACTTCACCGCGGAGGAAGCGCGTATATACGCAGCTTCAGCGAAGAGAAAGCGCGTATGCGCAATAAAGTATACACTGAGGTATACGCTGGTTTGTGTGGACGGAAGCGCATATATACGCGACATCAGTAAAGTAAAAGCGCGTATGCAAACTAGGGTTTGCTGAAGCAAGGGGTATGAAATATCTGATCTGTTCTGCTGTGTTTCTGCTATCTGATCTGTGTTGATATGTATATGTTGATGATGTATGGTTGTGCTTAAAAGAATGGAAAGGGTTCGGTCTGGAAATATGATGAATTGTGGCCTGCAAGTTGTGTTCTATTGAAGTGGTTGGATCCAGTGTGAAAATTGATGAAACATGGTCCAAGGTGGTGCTGAAGGTTGTAGCCTTCTACTGGGGGGTTGTGTAGCCTTCCGGTGAGAGGGCCGGTGTAAACGAGATCGTGGGGGTTCGTAGTTGATTACTGCCCCGAGGGGCCGGTAAACGAGTCAGGCTGGAGCTCCCTTCCGGTGGAGGCCGGTAAACGAGCGTAGGTGGGTGCCCTGCGTGCCGGTCAAGCCTGCGCCAGCCATGTTGTAAGATGTTTTCTCTATAATAAAAATAAAGGCCGAGAAAGTAACCGGCAATGCAGGGTTTTCCCGATTCTTCTTTCCACCTAAAAAATCATGGTGTTCATGTGTGATGCTTTGTGTGATGGCTTATTCTGTTATTACTGCACATGTTTACAGTTTAGTGAACATCTGATAAATGAATGATGGAATGATCTAAGTGAAGAGTTAATTACATATCTAGATCTCTGTATACGCGAGTTTAATAAAGGGTATCCGCGTATATACGCTGGTTTACTGAAGGAAAGTAGCGTATGGGTTTTAAAGGAATGAAAAAGTAAAAAGTTTTGAATATGTTGAAAATACTGATTCACCCCTCTCGCATTTTTTCCCAGTCAGCCGCTCCACGAGAAGAGCCGCGTCTACAAGTCATTCGTGGATGCAGGCGAGGCATGATGTGCTGAGCAAGGAGGGCAGGGCTAAAATCAGAAAGGGGGCTGGTGGTCGTTTGCAGAGGATTCCCAATGAAAATAGAGGAGGAGCAACTGTGATTACAATAGGGACTGAAGGATATGTGAGTTCCAGGCGAAAGATTGATACAACAATGCAGAGAACAACGCTTCCCTATGCTGGTGCGCAAGCAGGGCTCAGCGTCAACCAGAGGGCAACAAGATCGCAGAGGAGGAGCACAGAGGAAATTCCGAATGGGCGCCATAGCAGAGGGAGGTTCGAGATAACGAGGAGAGGTTCGCTGCATTAAAGAAGCATTAACGTTCCCAGCAGGAGTAATAAACACTTGCATAACGTGAGGGTGGATGGCGGTGGAGATGATCTGCGTGCCAATCCACCACACCATCAGCAGATCAGATGTCTCGAAGTTCACCCGCATCGGAGGGAGAGAGATCTTGTTGCACTAGGAATGTGCAGTCTCTTTGGAGTTGTGGATCATCGGAACTGCTTAATGGACCAAAGAAGAATGGGAGCTGTTGTTTGACACCCTGATTAGCCAATCTGTCTGCAACCTTATTCGCTGTACGCTTGATGTGCTTGAAGTGTATGCTCCTAGGAGTCCTAAGCAAAACTTCAATTTGTTCTAATCTGCTTAAAAGCCTCCAACTGGACACAATCTTTGTTGCTGAGGTATCGGAGTGACCGCATCGTGGCCGATTAAAATTTGAGAATCCCCTTCTATGTCTAGTGGGAAGAAATTCTCATCTTCAGCAATGCATAGACCTATCCATAAGCCTTCCAGTTCGGCTGCGTTGTTGGTGTCCCTGCCTATTGATCCATGGTAGATATGCATAGGTGAACCCTCTGAAGTTCTAAAAATTCCCCCATAACCAGCAGGGCCAGGATTACCTTTGGCCACTCCATCGAAATTTAATTTGAAAGAGGGAGGGTTAGGAGGCGACCAGCAAAGAGGAGAGTCCTTGTGAGTGGAAGGATTGTGACTTCCTTGAGCAGAGGAGGAAATGTTCAGGTTCCAATTTTGCATTATGAGGCGCTCCTGGGGGGAAGTAGGCATTTTCGATTCATGCCATTGCCTTAAAGCCAGAGTTTCTTGTAAGTACTGTTTGAGTTGAAACCATAGTGTGTCAAGCTTAGAGCTGTGATTCTTGAAGATTCTACTGTTGCGCTCTTTCCATATTATCCAGTAGATGAATCCCAGTAGGAGCTTCCAGAGTGTGTTGAGAAATAGACATTGGAATGGATTCCTTGGCCAATTCCTAATGGTGTTGACTATATCTCCCACTTGACGACCAGTTCTTCTGTTACATTGCTCCATTCTTTCCCAAAGTTTATCCGCAAGGGAGCAAGTGTCCAAGAGATGAGTGATGGTTTCTGCCTGAAGATTGCAGTTCAGACACCTCGAAGGGCCAATAAATCCTCCTTTCTGTAAATTGTCCCAAGTGAGGATTCGATGTTTACTAAGCATCCAGAGAAAAATGGAGACTTTAGGCCAAATGAGTGGTTGCCAGATCTGGTCCCATAGCTGATCCTTTATGGTCTGCGCTGACTGATAGAGAAGATGGTAAGCTTCCTTGGTAGTGAACATACCTTTGGGAGTATAGCCCCATCTAACTTTATCCTTTTGATCGGAGAGTTTGATTTTTCTAAGATTGATCTCTCGATCCATATTGGCGTAGGTTTCCTCCTGCCAGTTGTCTTGCCAGGTTTCTGCAGGACGCCAAAGATGAAATCCTTGAGAGGGCTGCTGCTGCCAAAATTGTTGAACGTAGATTTGACCAGTGTCCTGCATTGAAGCCTGCCATTTGGGTTTATGAAAGAGAGAGGCAAGTTTGGGAGATTGTTGCCAAGAATCCTCCCAAAATCTTGCCAAGGATCCCGTATGTATTTCCCAAAAACTGTGCGCTTGAATGAAAGTGCTGTGCTGCTTGGCCGCGTTCCAAATTAGAGATCCTGGGGTAGTTGAGCTGAAGCGAATGAGGGCTTCCGAAGGACTACCTGAAGCGTATTTGGCATGCCAAAGACGAGCCCAGGGGGAATGGGATTTGGAAATCCAATTCCACCAAATGCGGGCTCCCATGGTATTGTTGCTGTGAAGGGGATCTCTTAGCCCAAGCCCTCCTGCTGACTTTGGAAGACATACTTCGGTCCATTTTACAAGAGCCCATTTCCTGTTGAGACTTGAGGAACCCCAGAGAAAGTCTCTTTGAAGATTGCGGATTTTTTTGAGCACCCATTTGGGGGCAGCCGGAATGGAGAATAAGTAAAGAGGCATAGCTTGGAGAACGGATTTAATGAGGATGAACCTGCTGGCGATATTGAGAGAACGGTAGGTCCAGGAGGAAAGCCTCTGATCTAATTTGTCAAGGAGAGATCTCCAGGAAGCATGTTTGACTGCAGAATCAAGGAGAGGGGCTCCAAGATATTTCGATGGGAGCACTGCGATTGGGAAACCCAGGATTCTGGCGATGTTTCTCTGAGTTAAAATGGGAGTGTTGAAGAAAAAGAGCTGAGATTTGGAGGCGTTAATAGTAGTGCCAGAAGCTTCTGAAAAAAGATTAAGTAAGGCCTTGAAGGCAGAGGCTTCTTGAACCGACGGATGGCCAAAGAGCATATTTTCGTCAACAAACTGTTGATGGGAAATAGGGGGTTGACCATGGAGGGTGAGGCCTTTAAGAGAGTGGGAAGAGATGGCAGCATGAAGAAGGCGACCGAGACCTTCAGCCATTAGAACAAAGAGAAACGGGGAAATAGGATCGCCTTGACGAATACCACGGGAAGGACAAAAGGGTGAAGAAGGGGAGCCATTGAGGAGGATGGAGAAACTAGGGGAGGAAATTAGATTCATTATCCAGCGTGTCCAAGTAGCACTGAAACCAAATGCTAATAGAACTTGATTGATATAATTCCAGCTGAGTTTGTCGAAAGCTTTTGAGAGATCAAGCTTGAGAATCATACCTGAATTTTTTAGCGTCTTGAGGGAGTGGATCACTTCATGGGAAAGAATTATGTCGTCCAGTATCTGGCGGCCTTCTACATAGCCTGTCTGCTCTGGCGAGATGAGGAAAGGAAGGAGAGGTTTCAACCTGTTTGCAAGAACTTTAGAAATGAGCTTGTAAATTACATTGCACAACGCAATAGGACAGAACTTGTCCGGAGTGTTGGCTTCTTCCGTTTTGGGAATAAGCGCTATAAAGGTAGCATTTAGGGAGGGAAGTATCCAATGCATCGATCTTGATTCCTCCACAAGCTCCCAGACTTCTGATTTTATTAGATCCCAGAAGTTGTGAAAGAAATTCGCTGTGAAGCCGTCAGGGCCAGGCGCTTTGCCATCCTGGAGTTGGGCCATGGCGTCTTCCACTTCTTGCTTGGAAACTGGTTGTAGTAATTTGCTGTTCTAATCCTCCATGATGATTCTTGGTATGTGCTGCATAATTGAGCTAATGGCTTGATTTCTGCAACCATGTGGCTCCTGAAGTATATCCTGAAAGTAGTCTTTAAATTCCTGCTCCATTTCTTCATGCTGCTCCAAGCGATCCCCTTGCCTATTGTTGATGAAGGCTATGTTGTTATGCATGCGTCTTTGAATTGTAGATCTATGAAAGAATTTAGTGTTCTTTTCTCCCTCCTTAAGCCATCTGACCCTTGATTTTTTCCACCACAGAATCTCTTCTTGAAGTCTCCGTTCTTCGATCTTGGCTGAGAGTAACTGCTCCTGGTGTGCATTTTCCTCAGTTCTTCCCACTGAGATGATGCTTTGTTGCAATGTTCTCATTTGCTGCTCCAGCTCTCTTTGGTGTTCAAAAATGTTGCCAAAGTGATGGCAATTCCAAGATTTGAGGGCTTGTTTGAGATGTTTTAATTTTTGTTGAAATTGGAACATTTTGCGCCTGCAGGGGGATTGAAAGAGTTCCAAACATCCTTAACAATCTCTTTGAAGTTTGGGTGAGAGAACCAAAATGCTTCGAAGCGAAAGGGTCTATTACATCTTGATCCCAGACACGTCCATTGCAACATTATGGGCCAGTGATCGGAGCCCATCTGGGGCAAGATAGAGGCATGAAAGTCCCCACCTAGATGAATGGCATTATCCGACATGAGGAAGCGATCCAGCCTGGAAGCGATGTGCTGTGGTCCCCTTCTTTTATTGGTCCAGGTATATATGCCGTTGGAGGTTTGAAGATCCATTAACTGGTTTCTATGGATGAAATCTTTGAAGCCCATGCTTTCTCCTTCGAGTCTCATTCTCCCACCTGATTTTTCTTAGAGAGCTGAGATCATATTGAAGTCCCCACTACAAATCCATAAGGGGAATCTTCGAGCAGAATTGAGCGCAGAAAGAGTTTCCAATAAATCCATCTTATTTTGGAGATCTTGTGGGAAGTACACGTTGGAAAGGTGACCATGGATATTGGTCCCTATGAGGTGGAAAGTAGCTTGAATGACAAAGTGAGAGGCGTGAAAATCCTCCAGGTTGAGGACTTGAGGATTCCAAATGATGGCAAGCCCTCCTGATGCCCCAGACGCATCCGCAGAAACCGATCGACATCCTGGCCAGATTCTGTTGAGGATGTCTTCCAAGACAGTACTGTTACACTTCGTTTCTTGAAGAAAGACCATAGTAGGCTTATCTTGCTGTATCATGTTTTTTAAGATTCTTTGTTTTGCAGGGCTGTTAAACCCTCGCACGTTCCAGGAGATGAGCTTCATGAGGAACGGTGGGGAAGGGTTTTGTAAAACTTCGTCAGCTTGGGGAATCTGCCCGAATCTACAAGCATTTCTCCAATGATAATGGTTCTCTGCAAATTCGTTTTACGCCCTCGCTTTTTTGACTCTTTCATAATTTTCTTCCCATCCCAAGGGCTACCTGCTTGGATACCTAGACATTTGTGTTGCTGAGCTCTGGCTAAGACTACGTCAAGACTTTCGATTTTCCTGGGAGGTATGGTACCGTAATCCTTCTGGCGGCAAGCTGTTTCTAAACCAAGAATGTCCAAATCCCCCAGATCTATACTCTCTGGTTCCTCCTCCATGTGTATGGGTTGAGTTTGATCTTCCTTGTATAGCTTATGATGTACTGTGAGTGCAAGAGCTGTATCTGTCTCCATGATGGAATCTTTGAGTCCTGGATCTATAATTGGGTTGACAGAGGATGTGGAGGCAGGAGTTTGGGCTTGGACAGAGTCCGAGGGCAGATCGGAGGATGTGGGAATGGAGGTGAACGAGTTAGGGGGAGGATCAGATGAAGAGGGATTGACCGGTGTATTATCTTGGGTGTGAATAGCAGACAAAGATTCAAAGCTGTTCCTTGTTTTCGGTATCATAGGAATGTCGGACACAACAGGAGATTTCTTGGCATGCTTTCTGCGTCCAGTGACCTTGGTGAAGCCTTCCGCATCTTTGCTTGTCTCCGTGGCAGGGGCTTTAGTCTGTTGATTTAGGGGGCAATCCCTAAAAAGATGGCCATGTTCATGGCATTTCCTGCAACGAAAGGGAACATGCTCGTAGTCTATTGTCTGGATCCATTAAAAATCGTCATGAAAAAGACTTACCGAGTTCGTTAGTGCTTTGGCCAGGTGCATATGGACACAGATTCTGGCATAGGAGGTGTACCGTCGATTTTTTGTTTCCTCTGCCACTTTGATGAAAACCCCCAGTCCATTGCCTATATCCTTCAAGGTCTCCTCGTCCCATTATTCCAGTGGTAGAGAATACATGCGGATCCAGACAGGAGCCCAGTTAAAGTCTTCTTTGTCAGGATGAAATCTTTCCACCTAGTCACGAAGGTAAAGGCCTGCAGAGTTGAAGAAGTACGGGCCTCCTTCGAAGATTCGAGTTTTGTCTTCCAGGCAATGGAAAATAGCTGTGAAGAAGCCTTTGGGACCAAGCTGTAGGGTAACCTGTCCTTTAGGTTTCCATTTCGAAACAATCCACCCTTGCAAAGCCTTTTCAGTGGGCCAGAGACCTAAGAACTTTCCGATGAGGGCATGATCCCTCATGTATTGGATTCGGCCGTTGATTCGGTGGCTGGGTAGATCGATTTTAGTTCTTTCAGGATTTTAAATGTGTTGCGCAGGCGGCCATTCGGTCGCCGAGGTGGCGTTCGGACAGGTTCTTTGTCTGAAGCGGTGATCCGGATTTATGGCAGAACGCAATGTATCAAACACATAAATCATAAATACGTAGATGCAAAGTGGAAATAACACTCTTACTTCATTAATATCAGAACTGAAATATGCTTACGTACAATGGAAATAAACTAATAAAACTAGCTAGGTGACTGTAGCTATCTCGAGAAGAGATGTGGTGGCTACAGCACTTTCCTGAATTGTTTTACAATGGAGGCGCGAGGGCCTATTTATTATTGAGAAACAATGGAGAACCCTAAACATCCCAAAAAACCTAACCCTAGGAGATGAAGCGCCAAAATGGAGGGCCCCGTTTGGGTAAATTGGTGTTTCAACTTCCCAGGGACGTAACTTTGGCATACTATCTCCGTTTGACGCATATGATACCTCATTAGAAAGCTCTATCCGAGGACTACAGCTGTCGGGACGAATTTTATCAGAAAATTCGCTGGCGCTTTCGTACCCAAAAAACGTCGCTTAGGGCCTCAAAACGGCTCCGGAAGTTCAGGACCCGAAAAACTGCTAAAAATAGTAAGTTATGCCAAAACGGAAAAACTGAAAGAGACAATGGTGGAGCCCCAAGTGGAATAGGCGGGTGACCACCAATATCCACCTGGATCATTCCTCCCCCCTTAGGAAGCAATGGTCCCCATTGCGTTAGGTTCCTCCATGAGATGAGGAAATTTCTGCTGAACTTGGTCCCTGGTGAACCACTTTCCTTGGTGCAGGAGTTGGCCAGCTTTGACAACCCGATACAGTTGGATCTGCTGTTGACGAGTTTTCTTGATTTGCATGTCCATGATATAATCTGTGGTGGCCTGTTCAATGCAGTCTGGGTCTAACTCTGTTGGTGTGAGTTGTTCTGCAATGTCCGAGGTGTCCAGCAGAGGTGGAAAGTAAGGACGAAGGCGATCCACATTGAAGACTGGGTGCAGACCAAGGAATGGTGGAATACTAAGCTCGAAGGCATTGTTACCTACAGCTTTGGTGATGGTGTACGGCCCGTATCGGAGTGGGCGAAGCTTGCGGTGAGGTCCAGTGAGGCGCTCCTTCTGCAAATGTAGCCATACTTTGTCGCCCACCTGGAAGTGGTGTGGCACCCGGTGTTGATCATGGCGCTGTTTGTACTTCGCATTGGCTTTGTCCAATATATCATGAACCTGTTGGCGGATGTGTTGAATGCGCTCGATGAAGCTACTTGCTTTGTCAACTTCAGACTGGACATGAGCTGAATCGGCCTGAGCAGCTGCAAACGGCATGGCTATGTCAATGGGACATAGTGGCTGGAATCCCAAGCCCACCTGAAAGGGGCTATGGCCACTTGAACTGTGGAGAGCTCGGTTATAACTATGTTGTACATAAGGGAGGCTCTCGTCCCATGTGCGTGGATGCTTTGAATTGTACATGCGCAGAATGTGTACAATCATTCCGTTGACGACCTCTGTCTGGCCATCTGTTTGGGGATGGAAAGCTGTGGACTTGGTGAGCTTGGTATCCAACATCGACCAGAGGCTGGACCAAAATGTGCTGAGGAACCTGCTATCCCGATCTGATATGATAGACTATGGGATCCCAAAGTGCACCCACACCCGTTCAAAGAAGAGTTTAGCAGTGGCTTCTGCTGTGATATTCTTCTTGCAGGCCGCCATAATGGCCATCTTCGAGAATCTGTCGACGACCACAAAAACACAGTCATTTCCCTGCTTAGTAGAAGGCAGGCCCGACATGTAATCCATGGAGATGGATTCCCAAGGTCGACTAGGGGTAGGTAGAGGAGTATATAGGCCTTGTTTCTTGATGGTCGGTTTGGCAATGGCACAAGCAGTGCAGGATCTGATGTGCTTCTCGACATCCTTTCGAAGGTTCGGCCAATAGAAATACTTCTGTAGTATTGCTACTGTTTTCTCGACCCCGAAATGCCCAGCGACTCGACCGTAGTGTGCTTCCCATATCATCTTGGCACGCTCGCTTGAAGGAACACAAAGGTGTCCCAGGTGACATAAAAGTGCATCTTGGAGGTGAAAATTTGGAACTTGCGTACCCCCCAAGAGTGCCTTGTAAGTGTGGCCGAATTCCGGGTCACTCTCATAGAGAAGCGGCCAATCAGAAGTCTCGTGCCCACAAGAGTTGAGCACGGTGGTGAGCGCCACGATCGGTGGTCGGCTGAGGCAGTCTGCAACATTATTGGTGCTACCTTTCTTGTACTTGATGTTCAAATGAAACTGTTGCAGATATGTGGACCACTTCTGATGGCGATCATTCTGCAACTTCCCTTGTGTCTGTATGAACTGCAGGGGCCGGTGGTCTGTGTGGATGATTGTTTCCTTCCCCCAAATGTAATGCTTCCATTGTCGACAGGCTTGCACAATGGAATACATTTCTTTGTCATAGGTGGGATACTTGCGAACTGTCTCAGACAATGTCTCACTGTGATATGCCACTGGATGTCCCTGTTGAGTAAGAACTGCCCCAATAGCATAGTCAGAGGCATCTGTCTCGATCTCAAACGGCTGCTGCAAGTCTGGTAAGGTGAGCACTGGGGCAGAACAGAGGCGATTTTTCAATTCTTTGAACGCCTTCTTTGAGGTTCCGACCAAAAGAATTTTGCTCTCGCTCCTCCTTTGGTGACTTGACTCAAGGGCCAAGTGATATGAGAGAATCCCAACACGAATCTACGGTAGAAATTAGCAAGCATCTTAAAGCCAAGTTTCAAGAGGAAGTAGTGTCATAGCTTACAATCCTCAATGACGGATCTGTCAGACCCACATGCACCCCCTTTTCATCAATAATGTATCCCAGATATTGAACCTGGGTCATGCCAAACGTGCACTTCTCCAAATTGGCACACAACTTGTGTTGCCGCAGTGTTTGGAGGACTTGCCGGATGTGATGAAGGTGCTCTTCCCAAGTCTTGCTGAAGATCAGAATGTCATCCAAGTACACCACATTCCATGAGTTGAAGAACGGTCACAGACATGTCGTCTCATCGTCACATGTAGTGTTGGCGGGAGTCAGCCCCCTGGGTGCAGCTGACACTGCCAGCCATCAAAAGGCCTCTTAGCTTTAGCAAAATTTCACCACACCGTAGGGTTTGGTTTGAGAACGGTGAGCCCAAGATTTCGTGTCGATCTTGACGAATATTTTAAGCTGAAGCTGGGTCCTGTAAACAATAATCATCCAGGGAGTAAGGCCCACTGGATGTGGACTTTGGTTTGCCTCATAGAACATTATAGTAGCTCTCCACCCACCCTTCTTTCCTCTCGTACTAACACGATCGGGCTCTACGTGGCGATGAACTTGTCCGATGCATTGCACGTTCCCCGACCGCCTTGGATTTCATCATTTTCCAGAGCAGAGCGTCGATAGATCGGTCCATTGGGTAGCGGCACACCTGCGGTCAGATCAATCGGGTGCTTGACTTGGCAGTGCAGAGGAACCCCTGTGGGTGAGGTGAAGATGTCCCCGTACTCCTCCACGACCTTATCCATTTGTTGTTGTCGTGCAAAGGGGCCCTGTCTGGAGGTCGTGGCCACAGTCTTCTTCTTGCCCTGGGGGCGGATCATCAGGAAAACGAATTTCCTGGTTTGGGAAATGAGCTTACTACATTGTTTTGCAATAACCAAAGAGATAGTCGTAGGAGGTGGTACCTCTGGTATCCTGTACAACTTATTTCCCAAAGTAATAATAACAGCACGAGGTCGAGACTCATACACAGCATGACGCTTCCACAAGTATGGTTGTCATAATAATACATCAGAAACATCAATAGGAGCAACGTCACATAATACCTCATCTGTGAAGGGCTTGATGCTATAGGGAAGGCGATACTGCCGGCTGACGCGGAGATCTCGTCCTTGGTGAAGCCACCCGATGGTGTATGGATGTGGGTGAGCTGTGGTCGGCAAGCCCAACCGCTTCACGGCGTCTGCTGAAATGAGGTTCTTTGGCTCCCATTGTCGACAATGAACTGTACCGGGGAGCCCTTTACCCACATCTGGGAGTGGAAGAGACGTTCCTCCTCCTCTGGATCTTCCGGTTCCTCCTTTTGGATCTTTGCAGTGGCAACAGCGGCGTTGGGCTCCGCATCAATAATCTGTTTCCCTTTTTCATTCGCCTTTTCAGGTTCTGATTCGGAGTCAGAGCATGCATCTGACTCAGAAGCCCTCATCTCGGCCACTAGCGACTGCTTGGCCCGACACTCACTTGTGTTGTGAGTGGAGCTCTTATGGAACTCACACCACTTTCCCATGTCCTTCTTTGGCTTTACGGTGTTGTTCTTTTCTTGTGGCTTTGACGGGTTGTCTTTAGCCGCCATGCCTTGGCTCTGTCCTTTGTTCTGCAGTTTGGAAGCACCTTTTCCTTGCTTTTGATTCGCAGATCCAAAGTCTCGCTTCTTCTGTTTGAATTTCTGCTCAATCTTGGCAGCATACCGGTATGCCGTACCAAGCGAGGAGATGTCGAGGAACTCAATTTCCTCCTGAATGTATCTGTGCAGACAACTGCGATACTTTAGCACCAAATGTTTCTCTGAATCTTTGATACCCAACTTTGTGCACAGGGTATGGAACAGATTCGTCAGCTCGTGCACATCTTGATCCCTTTGTTGTCGCAGCGTGGTCCATTGTATGTACTTGTCCTCATAGCTTCCCACGGGATAGTACTGTTCCTTGACGGCGTCTCGGAAAGAATTCCAAGTTGGTACGGCCGAGAACAGAGAGGGTTCTGTCTGGTCCTTGTTCTCACAGTAGGTTTCCCACCAGTCTTTAACATGGGGGTAGCTTTGAGGAGTGCAAAAATAATCTTCTCCCGGTCTGAAAAGTCATGAACAGAGAAATATCCTTCTAATAGATTCAACCATCTATCTACTGCATCTGCGTCTATTTGACCCTCAAATATGGGAATGTCAAAATTTACTTGTACCTTAAAAGGAGTCGCAACTCCAGAGTGGCTACTGGATGCAGATGCGCCGCCGATGGGTAGCCGTTGAAGGATCCGAGCAAAGCTATCCATCATCGCGTTCCTTTGTTTTTCGAGGGCCTCCTCGAGCAATATTTTGATAGGATCTCCTGCTCCCTCATCTTTCTTTTCGTCCCCCATGGGCGTCCGTCGAGGTTTACGAGGCTGATCTTGCAAAGGTTCCACTAGATCAAGCCCTAGCTCCTTATACCCCGACCTCGTTGGGGACATGCAAAGAAGGATCGAGAAAAAGCAGACCGCTCTGATACCACTGATCCGGATTTATGCAGGAACGCAACATAATAAACACATAACCATAAATACAGAGATGCAGCGGAAATAACACTTCATTTCATTAATATCAAAGAACTGAAATTTGCTTACAGACAGAATGGAAATAAAACTAGCTAGGGCGCTGGTAGCTATCTCTGAGAAGAGATGTGGCAGCTACAGGCCTCTGAACTGAGTTACAATGAGGCTCGAGGGCCTATTTATCATTTAGAAACAATGGGAAATCCTAAACATCCAAAACCCTAACCCTAGGAGATGAAGCGCCAAAACTATGGGCCCCGTTTGGGTAAATTGGTGTTTCAACTTCCCAAGGGCGTAACTTTGGCATACGATCTTCGTTTGACGCGTACCATACCTCGTTAGAAAGATCTATCCGAGGACTACAAAATGGCCGGACGACTTTATCGTGAAATTCCGCCGGCGCGTACCCAAAAACGCTGCGATTTCAAACGTTCTAAGTTCGTAGGACCTTAAAATCGCTTAAAATAGTAAACTGTGCCGAAACTGAAAAACTGAAAGAGACAATGGTGGAGCCCAAGTGGAATAGGCGGTGGCCACCAATATCCACCCGGACCCTCCTCCCCAGGGAAGCACGGGTCCCCATTGCGTTAAGCTCCTCCATGAGATGAGGAAATTTCTCGCCGAACTTGGTCCTCGGTGAACCACTTTCCTCGCGGAGTTGAAGCCGCCTTTGACAACCCGATACAAACTTGGATGTCCGTCATACACGAGTAAGCCCTGATTGCATGTCCATGATGAGGCACGTGGTGGCCCTGCCTGCACCACGTGACCTAAGCAGGTGTGAGTTGTTCTGCAATGTCTGAGGTGTCCAGTAGAGGTGGGAAGTAAGGACGAAGGCGATCCACATTGAAGACTGGGTGCAGACCAAGGAATGGAGGAATACTAAGCTCGAAGGAATTGTTCCCTACAGCCTTGGTGATGGTGTACGGCCCGTATCGGAGCGGGCGAAGCTTGCGGTGGGGTCCAGTGAGGCGCTCCTTCTGCAAATGTAGCCATACTTTGTCGCCCACCTGGAAGTTGTGTGGCACCCGGTGTTGATCATGGCGCTGCTTGTACTTCGCATTGGATCTGTCCAATATATCATGAACCTGTTGGCGGATGTGTTGAATGTGCTCGATGAAGCTACTTGCTTTGTCAACTTCAGACTGGACGTGCGCTGAATCGGCCTGAGCAGCTACAAATGGCATGGCTACGTCAATGGGACATAGTGGCTGGAATCCCAAGCCCATCGTGCCCACAAGAGTTGATCATGGTGGTGAGCACCACGATCGGTGGTCGACTGAGGCAGTATGCAACATTATTGGTGCTACCCTTCTTGTACTTGATGTTCAAATGAAACTGTTGCAGATATGTGGAACACTTCTGATGGCGATCATTATGCAACTTCCCTTGTGTCTGTATGAACTACAGGGGCCGGTGGTCGGTGTGGATGATTGTTTCCTTCCCCAAAATGTAATGCTTCCATTGTCGACAGGCTTGCACCATGGAATACATTTCTTTGTCATAGGTGGGATACTTGCGAACTGTCTCAGACAATGTCTCACTGTGATATGCCACTGGATGTCCTTGTTGAGTAAGAACTGCCCCAATAGCATAGTCAGAGGCATCTGTCTCGATCTCAAATGGCTGCTGCAAGTCTGGTAAGGTGAGCACTGGGGCAGAACAGAGGCTATTTTTCAATTCTTTGAACGCCTTCTGTTGAGGTTCCGACCAAAAGAATTTTGCTCTCGCTCCTCCTTTGGTGACTTGACTCAAGGGCCAAGTGATATGATAGAATCCCAACACGAATCTACGGTAGAAATTAGCAAGACCCAGAAAGCTGCGAAGCTCTGTTATAGTAGTCGGGGCTGGCCAATCCCGAATGACTTGGATCTTGGCTGGATCCACATGCACCCCCCTTTCATCAATAATGTATCCCAGATATTGAACCCGGGTCATGCCAAACGTGCACGTCTCCAAATTGGCACACAACTTGTGTTGCCGCAGTGTTTGGAGGACTTGTCGGATGTGATGAAGGTGCTCTTCCCAAGTCTTGCTGAAGATCAGAATGTCATCCAAGTACACCACTACGAATGAGTTGGTGAATGGCCGCAAGATGTCGTCCATCATCCTCATGAATGTTGCGGGAGCATTCGTCAACCCGAAAGGCATGACCAGCCATTCAAAAAGGCCTTCCTTAGCTTTGAAGGCAGTCTTCCACACATCAGAGGGTTCAATTGGTACCTGGTGATACCCAGACTTCAGGTCGATCTTACTGAAATATTCTGCACCTTGGAGTTGGTCCAGAAGGTCATCAATCCGTGGGATTGGGTACCTATTCCGGACAGTGATCTTGTTCAGCGCCCGATAGTCAATACAGAGTCTCCACGTCCCATCCTTCTTCCGTACCAACACGATCGGGCTCCCACAGGGCGATGAACTTGGTCTGATGTGACCTTTCTGCAACAGCTCCTGAATCTGCCTCTTGATTTCATCATTTTCCAGAACAGAGTGTCGATAGATCGGTCCATTGGGTAGCGGCGCACCTGGGGTCAGATCAATCAGGTGCTTGACCTGACAGTGCAGAGGAACCCCTGTGGGTGAGGTGAAGATGTCCTCGTACTCCTCCACAACCTTATCCATTTGTTGTTGTCATGCAGAGGAGCCTTGTCTGGAGGTCATGGCCATAGTCTTCTTCTTGCCCTGGGGGCGGATCATCAGGAAAATGAATTTCCTGGTTTGGGAAATGAGCTTACTGCATTGTTTTGCAGTAACCAAAGAGATAGCCGTAGGAGGTGGTACCTCTGGTATCCTGTACAACTTATTTCCCAAAGTAATAATAACAGCACGAGGTCGAGACTCATACACAGCATGACGCTTCCACAAGTATGGTTGTCTTAATAATACATCAGAAACATCAATAGGAGCAACGTCACATAATACCTCATCCATGAAGGGCTTGATGCTATAGGGAAGGCGACACTGCTGGCTGACGCGGAGATCTCGTCCTTGGTGAAGCCACCCGATGGTGTATGGATGTGGGTGAGCTGTGGTTGGAAAGCCCAACCGCTTCATGGAGTTTGCTGAAATGAGGTTCTTTTGGCTCCCATTGTCGACAATGAACTGTACAGGGGAGCCCTTTACCCACATCTGGGAGTGGAAGAGACGTTCCTCCTCCTCTGGATCTTCCGGTTCCTCCTTCTGGACCTTTGTAGTGGCAACAATGGCGTTGGGCTCCGCATCAATAATCTGTTTCCCCTTTTCATTCCCCTTTTCAGGTTCTGATTCGGAGTCAGAGCATGCATCTGACTCAGAAGCCCTCATCTCGGCCACTAGCGACTGCTTGGCCCGACACTCACTTGTGTTGTGAGTGGAGCTCTTATGGAACTCACACCACTTTCCCGTGTCCTTCTTTGGCTTTGCGGTCTTGTTATTTTCTTGTGGCTTTGATGGGTTGTCTTTAGCCGCCATGCCTTGGCTCTGTCCTTTGTTCTGCGGTTTGGAAGCACCTTTCCCTTGCTTTTGATTCAAAGATCCAAAGTCTCGCTTCTTCTATTTGAATTTTTTCTCAATCTTGGCAGCATACCGGTATGTCGTACCAAGCGAGGAGATGTCGAGGAACTCCATTTCCTCCTGAATGTATATGTGCAGACAGCTGCGATACTTTAGCACCAAATGTTTCTCTGAATCTTTAATACCCAACTTTGTGCGCAGGGTATGGAACAGATTCGTCAGCTCATGCACATCTTGATCCCTTTGTTGTCGCAGCATGGTCCATTGTATGTACTTGTCCTCATAGCTCCCCACGGGATAGTACTGTTCCTTGACGGTGTCTCGGAAAGAATTCCAAGTTGGTATGGCCGAGAACAGAGAGGGTTCTGTCTGGTCCTTGTTCTCACAGTAGGTTTCCCACCAGTCCTTAACATGGGGGGTAGCTTTGAGGAGTGCAAAAATAATCTTCTCCCGGTCTGAAAAGTCATGAACAGAGAAATATCCTTCTAATAGATTCAACCATCTATCTACGGCATCTGGGTCTATTTGACCCTCAAATATGGGAATGTCAAAATTTACTTGTACCTTAAAGGGAGTCGCAACTCCAGAGTGGCTACTGGATGCAGATGCGCCGCCGGTGGGCAGCCGTTGAAGGATCTGAGCAAAGCTATCCATCATCGCGTTCCTTTGTTTTTCGAGGACCTCCTCGAGCAATATTTTGATAGGATCTCCTGCTCCCTCGTCTTTCTTTTCGTCCCCCATGGGCGTCCATCGAGGTTTGCGAGGCTGATCTTGCAAAGGTTCCACCAGATCAAGCCCTAGCTCCTTATACCCCGACCTCGTTGGGGACATGCAAAGAAGGATCGAGAAAAAGCAGACCGCTCTGATACCACTGATCCGGATTTATGCAGGAACGCAACAGAATAAACACATAACCATAAATACAGAGATGCAACGAAAATAACACTTCATTTCATTAATATCAAAGAACTGAAATTTGCTTACAGACAGAATGGAAATAAAACTAGCTAGGGCACTGGTAGCTATCTCTGAGAAGAGATGTGGCGGCTACAGGCCTCTGAACTGCTTTACAATGAGGCGTGAGGGCCTATTTATTATTGAGAAACAATGGAGAACCCTAAACATCCCAAAAACCTAACCCTAGGAGATGAAGCGCCAAAACTATGGGCCCCGTTTGGGTAAATTGGTGTTTCAACTTCCCAGGGATGTAACTTTGGCATACTATCTCCGTTTGACACACATGATACATCATTAGAAAGTTCTATCCGAGGACTACAACTTTCAGGAGGTAAAATGATACCCAAAAAACGTCGTTTAGGGCCTCAAAACGGCTCTAGAAGTTCAGGACCCAAAAAACTGCTAAAAATAGTAATTTATGCCGAAACTGAAAAACTGAAAGAGACAATGGTGGGGGCCCAAGTGGAATAGGCGGGTGGTCACCAATATCCACCTGGATCACTGCTTCATTGAGTTCCCAGCATGCCAATTATCCCAGAATGCCTCTTCCTGAGTTTTGTTTAGACGAAACTTGAATGAGTTATGACCAAAGCTGTCTTTCCCATTATTTCTCCACTAAACTTGGGGAGACTACGAGTTAATTTTCCAAATTTGGAAATTCCACCTTAAATGGCGTATCCGCTATTTTTTCCGCTAGTTTAAACCCGGATTAGATTAGAGTTTAGTCTCGCTTATCTTAACGATAAGTGGACTTTAATAGGCACTTAGCGCTAAGTGTTGTTTATAATAAAAAGCGGATTATCTAATCACGCATTAAATATGTTTTAAAAAACCGGAAAGTCCATTTGTTGAAGCCTCCAGTCTTCGATGAAGGGTCTCATGGGAGGGGGTTGGCCCCCTCCAACCCCCAACTCCGATGCGGTGTTAAATCAAATAAATGTAGAATCCTCTATAGTTAAGAACCATTGGATAGAGGAGTTGGTATGAGGCACGGGCGGTAGGCGGAAGGTTAGGGGTTCTAGCCCAACCTACCACTATAAGTTTTCTCAAACCAACTTTTGCCAACCCGTCAGATTTAACATGCCGTTATATGTATCCTTGCTCCATTGTTAGTTAGGTCTACCTCTAGACTTTGCTAAATTCTGCCAGATGTGGGTTGGAACTACAGTTTAAAGAAAATATCAAACCATAATATATGTGTGTAAAATTCTCATTGTAGCTTCAAGGCCATGGGGTGGGGCACGTGGCTTATCCCCATTGGTCCCAAAATTTCAAAAAAAAAAAAATTCCTGCACCATTAATAAAATAAATTCACCCTTAGACTTAGGATAAAAAAAATTCACTTCCTAGTCATCATCGTCGAATCCCACTGAAACACTTGGCGCATTTCCATTGAATAAATCTGGAGAATATTCTTTGAGAAGCTGACTACACCTGCCACATCATACTTGTACTTTTTCTGCTCCTTTTTTTGCCTATTTTGGAAAATGAATATCAGACCATAAGTCACTCATACGAACTTGGATTTCGATGAAACGAGTTGTGCCAGAATCCTGGAAACAAAATCTATTTGGTCATTCAGGTTCAAATTAATTTTGATCACTTTCAATTTTTAGCTAAAAATTGAGCCTTAGATCAATAAAATAATTTCGATAATGGAGGTAAATGTGTGTCTTTATAATAAATTGAGCAGAGGAGGTGGGACCAACCAACCACGTAAGTAGGTTATGTGGATCTACAATTCACAGATAAAATCTGAGTATGTATGCTATGTTCTATTAATCAAATATGATTACATATATACATGATGTATTGTCTCAAGATAGGGAAACTATCTTGGACACACAATAAGTTGGTTGAGAGAATATCTCAACCACACACTAAAATAGGAACATATATATTTAGCTAACTCTTATGGAATAGGAACATACTCCTTACATAGAAAGTCACAATTGAGACAAGTAGGAATTACATATTCCAACACACCCCCTTAATGACTACTTGTCTCGATATCAATACGCAAAACCTAGTTGTGGTCAAACATAAAAAAAAGGATATGTCGACGTCCATATAAAGGAGAAACCATCCACTGGAATGCATGGGTGCCAACCATTGCCACCGTTAGTCTTGTAGGATTTCCTTCGCATACATGGTTCTGTCAACCATTATCACTGCATTCATGTACCTGTACCTGAAAATCCCCCCCAAATAAGTGATGACTGCTTTGTGCTCAGTAAACTGAGACCTGTGAGAAACCAAGTTTCTCCTATGAGTAAAGTGTTTCTGCAGACCACTTACTCCGCTGTGAGAACTAAGGATCCTATGTGCAGTGGGGAACTATAGCCACGAAGGCTCTATAGCCATGAAGGCTCTGTAGCCACTAGGGCTCGCATGTGGTTTCTGGGTTACCACACACCATCACTACAAAGTGACCATGTGGTTTTGAGATTACTGCAAACTTCATGGGGATACACATGCCTTTACAAGGTTTACATTACACACTCCAAATCTTGGAGTTACTAGGTACATACTTTACAAATCCACTATAAAAACATCTTAGACTTGCTTACAATTAAAATGTGTGACTCATCATCAAGAGTCTAATATTCCAAAAAACTCACACAAACTTGATTGTCCATCCTCCTCCAATCTTTAATGTATCTCCAACCACTATCCTTTGATGCCATTTTTACTGTCATGTCTTCATCATATCTGGTAGTAAATCATTCCTGCAAATAAAAGTTTCTATTGTTGGAATGGAAAATTCCAACAAAAACACAAATGTGTGACAATAGTTGGCCAAAATAAATATCACAACAAGGCTTACAATTTTTTTTCAACCAGATGTACATGAATGCATTTACATGTTAATTTTATTGAGCTCAACATGTTTTAGTTTTAAAAATAAACAAAATAATTCATGAAGATAATGTGTTTCATCAAAGAACATATGTTGGGTTTTTTGGTTTCATCTTCACCTTGTCTCCCTCGTTAGCCACAAACGCTACAAAAAACGATGCCATTAGCTGCAACTCACCTCTGCTTTTGTTGCAACTCACCATGCTTCTGTTGAGTGGCTCACCAGAGGTTGCTCTGCTATACGATCAAAGGTTGATTTCCAACAATTGTTGGAATGTTGGAAAGCATGTCCCCATTATCATCTGTGATCCATACTTCTGATCTGCATCTGCAGAACCAAAAAACTGTAACGCCAAATGATCCTTGAGAAACACAACAAGCACTCCCAGCACTTTCGTTAACAATCGACTTCTCCAAGAAGCCTTGTCTACCATCCAAACACACAAGAACGACTCAGTGATTTGGAAACAGATGTAAGGAAATACACCACTCTTGATCACCCACTAGAGTTGTCTGAAAGTTGAAAAAATGTTGGTGAATGTGCCTCATTGAACCCTATGAGACTGTGCCTCACCAAAACAAATTTTCAAACCATTTTTCCACTCCTCCAAATGGGCTCTCCTGCAACAATTTTTATTAAATTGGAGCCCCATTCCATAGTTTTCAACGGAGTTGTAAGTTTCGGCCATGCAAGGACACAATGCACAATTTCACAAAAATCGGTCTTCTCACAACCTCAATTGACCTCTGTTCGATCCTTCCACAACCCGCGCCACGAGGAAAACATCTCCTGTGAGGTTGCAACCTGATCTCCTCCAATTTACTGAATCATCCCTCCAAAATACGACACCCATGGGGTTTAGGTGTGATCAACAAAAAACGAAACTCGAGTTGTGGGCAGATCCGAGATCAGACATTGCCGCCATTCCCATCCTTGACCACATACTGCACTTCTCCATTCAATTAACTCGCTCCTTGCCAACGGTATCACAGAGAATTGCAAGCCTCAACACGTGTGTATATCCTCATGCTGGCATGGATCGGAAGCTCGCCACAGCCTCTGTCGACCCAATATCAAGACTCCAAACACAGTTTTTAGGAAAAGTCCTGACTCTGCTCCTTAGCTTAATTTCTAGTGCTCGGCTCTACTTCTCACTCTTCGGTTGTGAAACTCACCACCACATGAGCTAGATCCTTCCACTTTGCAACTCCACAACACACCAGCCAGACACCGTCAATAATTCCATGTGATCAACCACTCATCTAGGGCTAGTTGACTAATGAGCAATCAAAACCATCATGTGTAATAGTCCACACCATTCTCATCCACCACAAAGGTGTCTTTGGCTCAAGCAATAAACCACTCTCGATTAATGTACTGTAACTTTCGATGGACAAAAAAATACTCACAAAACACTTCATTTCTCTCAACCCATGAGGTACCAAGGCTAGGTCGAAGCAGGCTCTGATACCAAGATGATATCTGAGTATGCATGCTATGTTCTATTAATCAAATAGGATTACATATATACCTGAATTATTGTCTCAAGATAGGGAAAGTATCTTCGAAAGACAATAATTTGGTTGAGAGAATATCTCAACCACACACCAAACTAGGAACATATAGATTTAGCTAACTCCTATGGAATAGGAATAGACTCCTTACATAGAAAGTCACAACTGAGACAAGTAGGAATTACATATTCCAACATTCACATATTTACAAATCGCTTGCGTTTTCTTTATTTTAGATGTGGAAGAACTTATATGAAGAATAGGGGTGTGTTATTATTGATTCTAGTGTGACTCTATTTTTTTTATTGAGATTAATGTATTCTTTTTATAAGCTACGTCCATTATTACCATTATTTTCCTTTTAAATATATTTATTTATTTATTATGATATTTGACTTAATTTAAATCATAAATATATTATATGGAAAATTGATTAATGTATTTAGTTTTATGTATATCATAAAATTGATATATATATATATATATATATATATATATATATATCAAAGCAGAAGAAATCTTCATTTAGCACCAAAGAATATCTCCCAGATCCCGAATATAAGACACCAGTGTCCCAAGAATCAGAAGAGATGAAGGAGGCACAAGATAAAGGAATTTCAAAGACCGTAGAGAAGAAAAAGAAAGCTACAACAAAAATTTCGCCAAGAAAGAACAGAAGCCAGACAATTAAGAACTAAGAAAATTATAGGTCCGATAGACAAAAGTTTGGTCTCAGTGGACGTTAACCATCAGCATCATCATCATCACACACACACACACACACACACACACATATATATATATATCAATCAAATAATCCTCTCTCTCTCTCTCTCTCTCTCTCTCTCTCACTCTCTCTCACTATATATATATAGTCAGAGAGATAGAGAGAGAGGATTATTTTATTATTTTTCACCTTGGATATCTTAAAAAAACATAAGCTAGATCTATACAAGATTCACATATTTCTTCATTGAGTTTGATAGCTTTTAAGTTTGATGCATGCATCAGATAGAAAATACTCAATAATGTGAGTTTGTTAATAGGTTTCATGTCCTTTCCAAAGGAAAATCTATCACAAATGCATCATGTTGAGATTCAACAAGATGATGAGCTTAGTGAAAAGAGTCGCCTTCTCTAAGTGGGCCCACGGGCTATTTTTGGCTCAAGTCTATTTTTAGACTATGTCTATTTTTAGACATGGTGATCATATTTCAGAAGTTGCAGGATGCTATTTGTGGATGGTTGATCAAGTTGGAAAAATAGATGAAATTCTATTTTTAGAATATCGGGCAAAGTCTATTTATAGATCGTCGATTTAAAAATAGAAGTGTCGATTATTATTAGCTCTTAATAATAATCTGACAATAAACAACAACTTATTCTCTTGGAGCACTTAATTTTAGTGCACAAATTTGGAAAATCAATGGGCTGAAGGAATTACGCAATTCCTAGGGTTTACTGGTGGTTCGTGCATGGAGGACTCAGTTAGAACTGAAGTGGAAAAGTTATGATAGAGTTGGAAGAGTAGTTCATGGAGTTGTTATTCAGTTTAACTCAAATAATGGAGTTAAACTCAGTTGAGCTAGTTTTATCTAGTCTAATTGAATGATACACTAGTGAGAGTGGAGTGAATTAATTATTTAATTAATTCATAAATAATAACTCATTAATCAACTAAAAAATACACCAGTTAACTACAGTGCATGGCAGCTCCAGTGGAGACCCAGTGGAGAGATAGGTGAAAGGGCAAGATGGACTATTTGTTGTGACTATAGTGATGAATTGATTGCACCACACAAACATTGGATTTTTCAATGAGGATTGAGCATTCAAGGCAAGGGTAATTCGAATTCATTCAGAGCTATTCTTCAGCAGGGATTGCGCTGTGGAGGCAGGCTAGCATGTGGCAAGAAATCGATGCATGGATTTGTAGTTTTCTTCTGATTAGTGTGTGACGATTGATTATATTGAGAGATTGGTGTACTAAGATTTGCATGAGATTGTTATAGGATCTCCATGATACATAATATATTATAGTTGGGGTTTTTAGCTTCAGTCTTTCCTGTTAAACAACGGTGTTATGTGCAATTGTTTTTATTTATTCTTCACATGTGTTTACAATTAATTTTCTGCAAAATATTAACAGTGGAATGATTTTGTATTTTGCAAGAAGTTAAATATTATGAGATCAGGGGAATCTAGATGTATGAATGCTTAGTGTATACTATTTTCTACATGGTATCAGAGCATTATTTATTCTTGAACATTGCAATTATGAAGAATTACTAAGTTTGTGCTGGTGGACAATTTGAATTTGCTATAGAAAATTCTTGGTGCAGAAGTTGAGTATACATTGAAATGTCTTTCAATGGGTTGCGATTGGAGTATTCCCTTGATGGGAACTCAAATTACATAGCCTGGAAGGATAGGATGGAGGCAGTGCTGGAGGATAATGGACTGAAGGAGTTCATCGATAGTGATGTTCCTAAGCCAGGATCTAGCGATGCTGCATTACTTGACGCATGGAAAAAGAAGATAGTAAAGACAAGAATAATTCTGTTGGAAGATGTGAAGGACCATATTGTGTCCAGCCTTCATAGGAAATCCACTCCATTCTTAATGTGGAAGGATTTGATATAATTTTTTCCAAAGCATTAGTGACAAGAGGAAGTTGGCGCTGAAAGAAAAGCTCAGAAAAATTAAAATGGAGAAGGGCGACAGTATTCCAAAATATCTCACGAAGTTTGTCCACTGTAGGGATGAACTGGGAAGTGTGGGGATTACTGTTGATGATGAAGACTTGGTGAGATTGGCTCTCCTTGGGATTCCTAAGAGTTGGCATAGCTACAAAGACTCTGTCGATGGATGGGAGAAACTGTCGGGATGGGAGCGACTTTGGTCGGATCTTGTGCAGGAAGAGATAAGGCGGGGTACCAGGGATGGCTCTTCATCGAAGAATGAAGATGAAGAGAATTGCGCTTTGGCTGAAAAAGCAAGGAAAGGGAAGGGGAATAAATTTTCTTCAAAATACAAAGCTAAAGGAAAGAAGTAGGATTTGTCCAAAGTGAAGTGTTTTCACTGTCACGAACATGGGCATTTTTCCACTAACTACCCACAGAAGAAGAAGAACAAGAAGGTTGTTGGAGCTGCAAATGGAGAGGCCTTAGCCTCGCAATTTGAACTTGATTTCTCTTTGATCACATGCTTGGTTTCAAGCTATATGGGATCAGTGTGGTATCTTGATAGTGGTGTGTCTTTCCATATGACGAGAGACAAAGACTTGTTTAGTGACTTGGAGGAGAAGGACCTCCAGATGCATATAGAGATGGGCGACGATGGTCAATACAGTGTGACTAGCATTGGGACCATTACCTTCGAGAGGGAGTCTGGTAATCCATTCTTGTTGAAAGATGTTATGCATGTTCCAGGTCTGAAGAAGAACCTGGTCTCGGTCGCAATGTTGGAAGACAAAGGTTATGATGTTGTTTTCAGTGAGGGAAAAGCCTTCCTTCGACATAAAAAAACGGTTCAAAGAAAGAATATATGGATTCCAGTTAAGAATCTCTACAAGCTAGAGGTACCTGCGATGCAACGATGGGAAAAGTAGAAGAAGTGGTGAGCCGGGATGAGGGCAAATTATGGCACAAGAGATTGGGCCATCTTCACCATGGCACTTTGAAGATTTTGCAGTAGATTTCTACTAGACTTCCCAAGGGTACTCTTGCACAGTCAGATTAGTGCAAGGGATGTACTATGGGTAAGTTTGTGAATACCACCTTTCATGAGAAGGAGAACCATGCTTCGGTGATCCTAGAGAGAATTCACACAGAAATGTGTGGACCTTTTTGGTTTCTTCAACAGAAAAACACAGGTATTATGTTATATTTGTTGATGAATATTCTCGTAGATTTTGGATCTTCTTCATGCAGAAGAAGAGTGAAACATTCTCAAAGTTCTGTGATTTTAAAGAATTTGTGGAGAAGGAGTCAAGGAAGCAAGTGAAAGCTCTACAGAGCGATAATGGTCATGAATACATCTTGGGTGAATTCAAATAATTTTGTAGCAAAGAAGGAATTCGAAGAGAACTCATAATGCCTCATAACCCATAGCAGAATGGGGTTGTGGAGAGGAAGAACATAACAATCGTGGGTGCTTCACGAGCGATGCTGCATGACCAAGGCCTACCAATGCACTTGTGGGAAGAAGCATGCAACACTGCAGTTTATGTGCAAAGTCGTTGTCCTCATACAGTACTTGACATGAGTACACATGAAGAAGCTTTTACTGGTAAGAAGCCTGATATTTCTCATTTGAAGATTTTTGGCTCATTTGTTTACATTCATGTGACAAAGGATGCCAGGAAGAAACTGGAGCCGATTGCAGAAGTTGGGATATTTGTGGGGTACACAGAAACACCCCATAATTATCATGTGTATTTTCCAGACAGACGGATGACTGTGGTGTGACGGGATATAAAATTCAATGAGGTGAAAGCCATGAAGTTGTCGCTTGAGAGGGTGCTACACTTGCATGCAGAGGAGGAACTTCTTGTTCCCAAAGATGAGCCTCTAGATGTGGATCAACTACAGGAGGAGATTCATGGAGTGGAGGAGTCCACTCATGCAGAACCAAACATCAGAAAAGGCAGAAAGTGTACCACAGAAGCTGAGAGACTGAAGCTTGATGCGGCACAGAATGCAGGAGTCCCTACATCATAGCGCAGACAAAGACAATCACCTGGCCAATTTACTGGATACATGGCTCTAATGAGCAAGTGTATCGTGACAGAGCCATCTTCTTTTGAAGAAGTAGTGCAAGAGCCCACATGGGTAGATGCCATGGTGGAGGAGTATGACTCCATTTTCAGAAAGAGTGCTTGGGAGATTGTTCCAAGGCCGGTGGGAAAATCAGTTGTAGGATCAAGATGGATCTACAAGGTAAAGCAAGTTGCTGATGGGAGCTGTTAGCCTCCTATATCAATAGGTTTCATCTTTCATGATTGTCTTGATTGAATTATGGAATATGTTCAAACCTCCTTACTTGAGCAAAGGTGTTCCATATTCTTGAAAACCAAAAAATCAAAAAATTTAAAAAATGTAAAGAGGGTATACCCTAAAAGAAAGATCAAAGGGTAAAAAGAATAAAAATGGTCAAAAAGAGAAAGAAATGAACCCCAAGCAAAAAATAGACCAAGGAAAGTGTGCAAATCCAAATGCCACTACTTTTTACTCTGTTGTAATAAATCAATTGTGTGCAGCTTGTCAAACTTTTCCCACAATTTATGAATAAGTCAAACTGTTTAAACTTGGCTTACTCATATTTCAATTTCATGTTATAGATTAGAGAATAAATATCTGACCAAACAGTTTAATCTTGGCAGATAGGTAGATAGGTAGAGTGAATAAAAGGTGCTCAACAGTTTAATCTGAGCCCTTGGATGTAATAAGGGTAGAAATAGAAAGATTTATCATGTAAAAAAGAAAAGATTGAAAAGGGTTTGCAAGTCTAAATGCACCCTAATAAAGAAGAGAAAATGGTAGTGTTAAGTAGATAGGGTAGGTAGATGGTGCTGCAAAGTGTTATCTGATGAATGGTGCTGCTACATGTTGGTTAATCATTTACTTTCATCACAAGTACTAAAAGCAGGAAATACAATGGAAAAATCACAAAAAGAAAAAGTCAAATTCATTAACTTCCCTTATCATTTTCCCCCTCAAAAGTTTTACTAATTTTCCCCAAAGTACTAAGGTGATTGGAGATCAAAGGGGCTCAAGGCATTTCCTTGACTTCTGGAGGGACCGGACCCTCGGCCTAATGATCAAAAAGACCTAAGCACTTGAAATAATTCATCATTGTTATCTTCCATCTTTAACTTTTTCCTAAGTAAAATCCTATTTTACGTAGGAAACTGATGCAAAATTCCATAAAAATTCCTCAAAATAATTTGTTATTCTAAGTTTAAGTGTTGAAGATAAAATGTTGCAATTTACTTCATAAGTTATCACTTTCTTAGATGTACAAAGATGTTTTGATTTTCCTTGTCCTTTACCATATTAACATTTAATTCTACTATATTAAATCCCTAGTAAAATCCCTTTTCCTAAGTATATAACTCCCTTTTCTATAAATATCCTCAAAACCCATTTATTATAATGTTTACCAAAGTATATATTCCCGCACATTAAAAATAAACACCCCGCTTTATAAGCCCTTTGGTTAAAACTATAGCATTATACATAAATCCCGCCCCTATGATGAATAAATTGTATTAATTCATTCATCATATAATAAAAATATATACAAAAACTTTAGACATACTATAAGTATGTTTAATACCAAAACATATCAATAAACTTTGCGAAAAGTCTTGTGCCACCGTGGTCCGTCCACGTGGCATTCCACCTAGCCAACTCCACCGCAACCCATTTCATTATATACCTGGGATTAATTAGTCATTCGGACTAATTAACAACCTTCTCCGCCTGTTAACATTTCCCCGGGGTGATTAGATTACGCATTAAAACCTTTTAAAACCCGACGGGCCCACCTATCAACCCTCTGCATGTTCCCCATCCCTTCAGCCGTTGGATCGCTCATTCGTTGATCAACGGTTATTGTTAATCCCGCTGCCCATCCCTTGCCAGCATGTTAACCAGCGGGGGATGGGCGGTTTTTGAAAAGTCAGACTTCCACGTGGCAACTGCTCTGTGGAATCGCTCCCCCCGCGATTAATACCGCCCGCAACCAAAAGCGGTGCGGGCACTTCCCGCTTACCACTTACCGCCTGACGCTGCACACGTCATCCCGTACTACCATGACGTCACATCTCGAAAAAAACAAAAACCCTTTTAACTTGTGAATAAGCCATTTTTTCGTGTTTTTTTAGTTATTTTCATTATTCTGAGAAGAACGTTGCTCCCGCTGCGATTTTCGAAATTTCTGCTGTGATTGACCATTTCGCCCCAAAATTCTGCTGCGCCCGTATTGAAGAACAGTCCCGCCATCACCTGTTACCTGTTAAAGAACCAGTTTGCCTCCAAGAACAGGTATTTATCCTATTACGCCCCGAACTTCAAATGAAACTCTGTTTTCCTTGTTTTTCACTGAAATCAGTGTTTAAATCTTAGTCCTAAGATCATTCCCCGAGTTTTACGACTGTAAATTGTTCCCCCCGAACCTGCAAATTGACCTGTTTCTCCCGTGAATTTACTCAATTCCTCACCATTAGCCAAATTTCCATTTTGAATCCACAAGAACCAAAATGGAAGCTCCTGTGGCTTTAAACGTTGCCCCATTGAACGCCCCTCATAGAGACCTGGATTTCATTGACAAATTGTTTGATTTTAGCAGGTTACCATCAGAATATGGATTTGGACCAACAATTTCAATACTAGTTGACAAAATTGTTTACTCCAAATTCTCAGATTTTAATTCAATATCTTCATTCAACAAACAGTTTGTATACAAAGTCAGAGAGGGATTAGAATGATGAAATTTTCCCAGTGAATGGTAAAAGTGAAATGAGAAATTACAGGGATAGGAAAATCATAACAGTTAAAGAGTATCAGTGGTTAAAGTGTATCAGGTAAAAGTCAGAGTGCAAGTTAAAATGAAGTTACAGAGCAGTCAAAGGTAAAACAGTAAAAGTAATTACAGAGGCAGTGAAATGGTAAAAAGAGATGAGAATAAATTTCACCAATAGTGAATTTTGTCTAAAAGTGAAAGTAAAACAGTCAAAAGAGCAAAAAAGTAAAAAGATGAAAAACACAACAAAAAGGAACATTTTTGCAGGAATTGCATGTTTTAGTCATTGTTTTGCAGACACTATTGTGATCAATATAAGATGAATTTTTCAAAACTGAAGGAGGTTTATTTTCTTAAGAGTACCATCTACAAAAACCTCTCTCACTTTTATAACAGCTATTATGGTTTTGGAAATATTAAACAAAGTTGGAAAGCACTTTTTGCAGAAAATTACAGTCAAGTCATCATTTTGCAGAGAATATTGTGGCCAATTAAAAATACATTTTACAAAACGGAAGGAGGTTTTTGTTCCTAAGGAACCCGTATACAAAAACCTATCTCACTTTTTTCACAGTGATTTCGGAATGATAGATACATGCACATCTTTAGAGGCTATTTTTCAGACTCTGTAAAACTCTGTTTTACACATATTTTTTACAGAGAATATTATGTACAGCTGGAGAGGAATTTTGGGAAACTGAAAGAGGTTTATCTCACCAACATATTAATCCACAATAACCTCTTTCAATTTTTACATATCTATTACGGATTGAGAAATACGAAGATATCATTGGACCCTAAGTTTGCAGAATTGTTGGAGCAGATTGCACAAAGAAAGGAAGCAGTTAGTGACTTGGATGCCTCATCATCAACTAAGAGTTGGATCACATTCGAATTCTCCTCTTTGTCATCACCTATCCATAAAAAATAGTGCCAAATAGTTTGAGTTTCCTTTACTTTAGTTCTATTTATGTAACATAGTTAGAGAGATTTGTGAACCAATTTTGATATTTTTTCAAGATATTTTAGTTTAGAATTTGTATAAATACTCCACTCTTGGAAGCATTTGAGGGTGGATTCTATTACTTTGCTGTAACATTGAGATTTTCGAATAAAAGCATTTTGGAGAAGTTTATTCGTGGTTTACTGGATGACGATTTGAAGCTTCAGGACTTTTTGCAGGATTCATGTGTTGGACGGCAGTTCAATAAGTCTTTCTATTTCTTTGTCTTAAATTTTATATCAGTTTATAGTATCATTATGTCCATTTCTGAATAATTTACATAAAGGATTGAATCAGAATTTACTTAATTGTACTCTGATTTCAGATGTGATTGTTCTTAATGTTTTCCTCTAAATTAGTTATAAGCATGAATTCTTAAATGCTCTTGCTTTGCTAATTTAAACACTGTTGATTACTATAATAAAGAATTCTTCATTGCTCTTTGTTTGTAGTCATCTCATTTCTTTCTTTTGAACATGGTGAAAGATTCTTAGCTGCCTTTCATCCCTTCAAGATCATCCCATCCACTTTAAATTTTAAGGATTGTTCTCTGTCTAGCTATCTTGCCCTGTAATACCATCTTGTGTTTAGAATAGAAATCCAATAAAGCCATCCTTTGACTCCATAGCCCAATGGACTGAAAGCTCTCAACCTTGCCCTTAGTTTGTGGATTCCACCATTTTCCCAAAACAAACTTTGAATCTATAACTAGCCTAAACCTTCCAAGAACAAAGATAAATCATAAAGAGAGAGCCCTCTCTGGATGCAGATTGGCTAGATTCTGCATCTAAAAGGTTGGTTTGTGGTTACCTCGGGTATACTTTCCTCTTACACAACTTCTAGGAAAACCCGAGTGATAACATAGTGGTGACTCCACTGGGGACTCTGAATCATTTTATTGATACTATTGTTTGATTTATAAGCTATAGACAGAGTCTGAAGATCAGCCAGGTAGCCTTTGAAATGCTTTTGCTCTGCAACTGCATAGTAAACAAATGCTGCTTCAGTCTATCTCTGGTTTAGCTTATAAACTGAACCTTAGTTTCAAACATTCAATCAGATTCTCTAGTTTAATAAATCTTTGAGAAAATTTTAATTAAAAATCTTAAATTTCTTAAAGAAATCATAGAAGTTGTTTTGAAAATTCATAAAAAATAAAATAATCATAAAATATTCAAAAATTTGGTTTCCTGAAGAACTAAATTTTTCTTCAGAATTGTTTTACAGGTTTAGATCTGATCTATGATGGTGGACAGGGATCAGACACACAAAGGTTAAAATCATCCACCTGGCGACTCCAAAATCAATTTCACTACTAAGACTCCACTGGAGGAATGAACCTCAAAGAACAATATGGAAAGATCAGGCTTTCAACTTGGATTGTTATCCAAGACATTATGTTATTTCTAAATTGATAGAGTTTTCCAATGTATATTGTATTTTAGAGAAGATCTTAGAGTAGATTTAATTTATCTCTTTTGAAAATTGTAAATATAAAATCTCCATGCACATTTGAGCATCATTCTTCTAACTCTTTTGATATCATTTTCCAATCAAGACACTGTAGATCAGAGATCCAGAGCTTCAAGTTTCAGAGAAATTCCACAACCAAATAATCCATAGTCCAACGCATTAATAATGATACTGGATGACAGGGTTTGTGGAAAATCTTTCATTTGATGAAATTTTAAATGAATTCAGGGATGAGTTATCAAAAATTCAGTTTGATGAGGATTTTCTAAGAGCTTTCTTTCTTCTCTTGAAAACAAGAAAATGTTCTCCTCAAGTTAAAAAATGGCTTCTTGATATAATTTCTAAAAATTATGAAAATGAAATCAAACTTTTGCATTCTCAAATTCAGTCATACAATTTCCGAAATCCTAAAGAATTCTTTGAAAATCTTCCTTCTCCAAAGCAAGAGGAAATTGTACTATCTTTTGACTGCATATTGAAGATGATTACTATTTCAAACACAAGACTGAAGAAATAAGTTCATGGTCTAATATTCATAATTCAATTGAACGATTAGTCATTGAAGGCCTAGAAGTAAATAACATACATCATGCTTTTATTGATCCTATATCAGATTATATGGAGAATCTTTTGAGCCCAAATTTGCAAACATGTTTTCTTTATAAAGATCAAATACATCAAAAGTGGCCTTTACACATCATATCATTTATTATAAAGGCACATGATCATAACCTACTTCCAATTTTGATCACAAGCAATCAAGTTGTCCATTTATTTTTACAGCTACTTGATTGGCTTCATTGGCATTTTTGTATTACCTGATTCAATAAGATTTTAGTAGATTAGAGTAGGTAAATGAGTGCCAATAAGCTCAGAATTTTGAGCAATTTTTTTAGTTTTCAATTTACAACTAGTTTTTCATTAAGTTGGTTTGAAAATTTTTGTGTGTTGTTTTAAGTTTCAAGATTAGATTTCAGGTTGCAGAAAAATGACTATATTCAATTCAAGATTTTCAGCCACAGCTAATGCATCAGTTTTAATTGGATGGTGACTTCTTGAAGTTGAAGCCCGAAGTGAAGGCCCTAAGCTTCAAAAGTTTCACTATCATATGTAAAATAAAGCTACCAGAAGAAGGAAGATTTCATACTTTCAGTTTGAAGACATTTTGAGGCATCTGACCTGCTGTTCTTGACTTTCCACAAGGAAAAGCCATCCCCAAGTGGAGCCAGTGTTAGCCTCCTATATCAATGGGTTTCATCTTTCATGATTGTCTTGATGGAAGTATGGAATATGTTCAAACCTTCTTACTTGAGCAAAGGTGTTCCATATTCTTGAAAACCAAAAAATCAAAAAAATTTAAAAAATGTAAAGAGGGTATACCCTAAAAGAAAGATCAAAGGGTAAAAAGAATAAAATGGTCAAAAAAGAGAAAGAAATGAACCCCAAGCAAAAAATAGACTAAGGAAAGTGTGCAAATCCAAATGCCACTACTTTTTACTCTGTTGTAATAAATCAATTGTGTGCAGCTTGTGAAACTTTTGCCACAATTCATGAATAAGTCAAACTGTTTAAACTTGGCTTAGTCATATTTCAATTTTATGTTATAGATTAGAGAATAAATATTTAGCCAAACAGTTTAATCTTGGCAGATAAGTAGCTAGGTAGAGTGAATAAAAGGTGCTCAACAGTTTAATCTGAGCCCTTGGATGTAATAAGGGTAGAAATAGAAAGATTTATCATGTAAAAAAGAAAAGATTGAAAAGGGTTTGCAAGTCTAAATGCACCCTAATAAAGAAGAGAAAATGGTAGTGTTAAGTAGATAGGGTAGGTAGATGGTGCTGCAAAGTGTTATCTGATGAATGGTGCTGCTGCATGTTTTTGATCATTTACTTTCATCACAAGTACTAAAGCAGGAAATACACTGAAAAATCACAGCAAGCAAAGTCAAATTCATTAACCTCCCTCATCATTTTCCCCCCTCAATAGTTTTACTAATTTCCCCAAAAGTACTAAGGTAATTTGAGATCAAAGGGGCTCAAGGCATTTCCTTGACTTCTGGAGGGACCGGACCCTCGGCCTAATGATCAAAAAGACCTAAGCACTTGAAATAATTCATCATTGTTATCTTCCACCTTTAACTTTTTCCTAAGTAAAATCCTATTTTACTTAGGAAACTGATGCAAAATTCCATAAAAATTCCTCAAAATAATTTGTTATTCTAAGTTTAAGTGTTGAAGATAAAATGTTGCAATTAACTTCATAAGTTATCACTTTCTTAGATGTACAAAGATGTTTTGATTTTCCTTGTCCTTTACCATATTAACATTTAATTCTACTATATTAAATCCCTAGTAAAATCCCTTTTCCTAAGTATATAACTCCCTTTTCTATAAATATCCCCAAAACCCATTTATTATAATGTTTACCAAAGTATATATTCCCGCACATTAAAAATAAACACCCCGCTTTATAAGCCCTTTGGTTAAAACTATAGCATTATACATAAATCCCGCCCCTATGATGAATAAATTGTATTAATTCATTCATCATATAATAAAAATATATATAAAAACTTTAGACATACTATAAGTATGTTTAATACCAAAACATATCAATAAACTTTGCGAAAATCCTTGTGCCACCGTGGTCCGTCCACGTGGCATTCCACCTAGCCAACTCCGCCGCAACCTACTTCATTATATACCTGGGATTAATTAGTCATTCGGACTAATTAACAACCTTCTCCGCCTATTAACATTTCCCCGGGGTGATTAGATTATGCATTAAAAACCTTTTAAAACCTGACGGGCCCACCTATCAACCCTCCGCATGTTCCCCATCCCTTCAGCCGTTGGATCGCTCATTCGTTGATCAACGGTTATTGTTAATCCCGCTGCCCATCCCTTGCCAGCATGTTAACCAGCGGGGGATGGGCGGTTTTTGAAAAGTCAAACTTCCACGTGGCAACTGCTCTGTGGAATCGCTCCCCCCGCGATTAATACCGCCCTCGACCAAAAGCGGTGCGGGCACTTCCCGCTTACCACTTACCGCCTGACGCTGCACACGTCATCCTGTACTACCATGACGTCACACCTCGAAAAAAACAAAAAACCTTTTAACTTGTGAATAAGCCATTTTTTCATGTTTTTTTAGTTATTTTCATTATTCTGAGAAGAACGTTGCTCCCGCTGCGATTTTCGAAATTTCTGCTGTGATTAACCATTTCGCCCCAAAATTCTGCTACACCCGTGTTGAAGAACGTCCCCGCCATTGCTCATTACCTGGTAAAGAACGAGTTCCCGTCTAAGAACAGGTATTTATCCTATTACGCCCCGAACTTCAAATGAAACTCTATTTTCCTTGTTTTTCACTGAAATCAGTGTTTAAATCTTAGTCCTAAGATCATTCCCTGAGTTTTACGACTGTAAATTGTTCCCCCCGAACCTGCAAATTGACCTGTTTCTCCCGTGAATTTACTCAATTCCTCACCATTAGCCAAATTTCCATTTTGAATCCACAAGAACCAAAATGGAAGATCCTGTGGCTTTAAACGTTGCCCCATTGAATGCTCCTCATAGAGACCTGGATTTCATTAACAAATTGTTTGATTTTAGCAGGTTACTATCAGAATATGGATTTGGACCAACAATTTCAATACTAGTTGACAAAATTGTTTACTCCAAATTCTCAGATTTTAATTCAATATCTTCATTCAACAAATAGTTTGTATACAAAGTCAGAGAGATATTAGAATGATGAAATGTTCCCAGTGAATGGTAAAAGTGAAATGAGAAATTACAGGGATAGGAAAAGCATAACAGTTAAAGAGTATCAGTGGTTAAAGTGTATCAGGTAAAAGTCAGAGTGAAAGTTAAAATGAAGTTACAGAGCAGTCAAAGGTAAAACAGTAAAAGTAATTACAGAGGCAGTAAAATGGTAAAAAGAGATGAAAATAAATTTCACCAATAGTGAATTTTGTCTAAAAGTGAAAGTAAAACAGTCAAAAGAGCAAAAAAGTAAAAAGATGAAAAACACAACAAAAAGGAACATTTTTGCAGAAATTGCATGTTTTAGTCATTGTTTTGCAGACACTATTGTGATCAATATAAGATGAATTTTTCAAAAATGACGGAGGTTTATTTTCTTAAGAGTACCATCTACAAAAACCTCTCTCACTTTTCTAACAACTATTATGGTTTTGGAAATATTAAACAACGTTGGAAAGCACTTTTTGCAGAAAATTACAGTCAAGTCATCATTTTGCAGAGAATATTGTGGACAATTAGAAATACATTTTACAAAACTGAAGGAGGTTTTGGTTCCTAAGGGACCCATATACAAAAACCTATCTCACTTTTTGCACAGTAATTTCAGAATGAGAGATACATGCACATCTTTAGAGGCTATTTTTCAGACTCTGTAAAACTCTGTTTTACACATATTTTTTACAGAGAATATTATGTACAGCTGGAGAGGAATTTTGGGAAACTGAAAGAGGTTTATCTCACCAACATATTAATCCAAAATAACCTCTTTCACGTTTTACATATCTATTACGGATTGAGAAATAAGAAGATATCATTGGACCCTAAGTTTGCAGAATTGTTGGAGCAGATTGCACAAAGAAAGGAAGCAGTTAGTGACTTGGATGCCTCATCATCAACTAAGAGTTGGATCAGATTCGAATTCTCCTCTTTTTCATCACCTATCCATAAAAAATAGTGCCAAATAGTTTGAGTGTCCTTTACTTTAGTTCTATTTATGTAACATAGTTAGAGAGATTTGTGAACCAATTTTGATATTTTTTCAAGATATTTTAGTTTAGAATTTGTATAAATACTCCACTCTTGGAAGCATTTGAGGGTGGATTCTATTACTCTGCTGTAACACTGAGATTTTCGGAATAAAATCTTTTGGAGAAATTTACTTGTGGCTTACTGGATGACGATTTGAAGCACTGGACTTGTTGCAGGATTCATGTGTTGGACTACAGTTCAATAAGTGTTTCTACCCTTTGTTTGAAATTTTATATTAGTTTATAATACCATCATATCCATTTCTGAATAATTTACATAAAGGATTGAAACATAATTTGCTTAATTGTACTCTGTTTTCAAATGTGGTTGTTCTTAATGTTTTCTTCTAAATTAGTTATAAGCATGAATTCTTAAATGCTCTTGCTTTGCTAATTTAAACACTGATGATTACTATAATAAAGAATTCTTCATTGCTCTTTGTTTGTAGTCATTTCACTTCTTTCTTTTGAACATGGTGAAAGATTCTTAGCTGCCTTTCATCCCTTCAAGATCATCCCATCCACTTTAAATTTTAAGGATTGTTCTCTGCCTAGCTATCTTGCCCTGTAATACCATCTTGTGCCTAGAATAGAAATCCATTAAAGCCATCCTTTGACTCCATAGCCCAATGGACTGAAAGCCCTCAACCTTGCCCTTAGTTTGTGGATTCCACCATTTTCCCAAAACAACTTCTTGAATCTATAACTAGCCTAAAACCTTTCAAGAACAAAGATAAATCATAAAGAGAGAGGCCGGGATGCATTGGCTAGATTCTGCATCTAAAAGGTTGGTTTGTGGTTACCTCGGGTATACTTTCCTCTTACACAACTTCTAGGAAAACCTGAGTGATAACAGGAGCGTCGAGAAGTATAAGGCAAGATTTGTTGCCCGGGGCTTCTCACAGATCGAGGGGATTGATTATGAAGAAACCTTTGCACCTGTCACATGGTATTGTTCCATAAGGACCATCCTTGTTGTCTCAACGCAGATGGGTTGGCACATTCATCAGATGGATGTGAAGACTACATTCCTTAATGGGATCATTGAGGAAGAGGTGTACATTGAGCAGCCTGAAGGATTTGAGATCTACAGCAGTGAGTCGCATGTGTGTATCCTCAAAAGAGCACTGTATGTGCTGAAGTAATCACCACGTGCTTGGTACACTCAGATCGACAGCTATTTCACTGGACTTGGCTTCACCAAGAGTGAGGCGGATGCAAACCTGTACCAAATTGTGGTGGAGGGTAAGATTTTAATTGTTTTTCTTTTTGTTGATGATTTAATACTAATGAGTGATGAGCAGTTGATACACTCATGCCAGGAAGATCTTGCAAAGGAGTTTGAGATGAAAGATTTGGGCCTCCTTCATTATTTCCTTGGATTGGAAATATGGTAGTGGGAAGGTGAACTGTTTATGTCTCAAGGCAAGTATGCCCAGGAGATATTGGAGAAGTTTCACATGCAAGGCTGCAAGCCTATCGCCACTCCTCTTCCAAGAAATTGGAGTAAAGAGGATGCTACATCGGCAAAAGTAGTGGATGCCACTATTTATCAACAGTTGGTGGGTTCACTCATGTATTTAGTTAATACAATACCGGACATATGTTATGCGGTGAACCATCTTTCACAAGCGATGGTTAAGTGATGAAAAGTTAAAACTACCATAGGATAATTTAACTGTCATTTATTCATATGAACCTACAACTTTCATAATCCATGTCAAAGTTGCATGATTCATAAATCCAACCCTTTGATCCTGGGACTTGTGGGTTATGGCCCACATATACATATATATATCGGAAGAAATAAAACAAAAACAACAGTGATTTCCATAGTCTTTTACCAACAAATGTTGGTCCCTCCTTTAATGCGCTTAAAGCCGAAACTCAAACACATTTCACTTAATATATAAACCATCGGGTCCGATGTAATTATTAAATCCCTGAGCACTTTTATTCGTGATAATCGTCGATCGCAAATCAGATGGTTATCATTCTTCATAAACACATAATCATTATGCGAAGTGATCCTACAACCATCGCACTCCACATTTGTTTGACAGCCAATCTGATGGATATCATGTAACAAAGATGCACGCTGTTTAATTCTCCAAACTCATGTGAAAAAAGTTGTTTTTTGATGCCACGCGTCACTCATGGAGGTGTATCGTGTTCGTTCATCGAATTACTGCCAATAGCCCAAAATTTGTGTGATAACCTTTTTCCAGTTTCCTAAAACTGCTTCTCTATTCCAACACATAATTCCACCATGCTTTTTCTACGCCTTCATCTCATGGTTCAACTTGAGTGTGGTTTCCACATTACATGGCTCTAACACAAGTTTAAATCTATCATATTCTGTAACAAAACTCATGCTATGACATTATATTTTACTGGATCACCATCGATCCTTGTAGTGATCGATGGTGATAAACACACTCGTAATTCAATTTAACTCATAAATTTAAACTATAAATAACCACAACTAAAACATAGAAAATCGACATCATATGTATTCCAGTTATATACAAAACCTAAGGCATTTCAGCCTTAGTCAACAAATCCACCTGTGATTACATTGTATTTCTACTCGCACCCCTTTTCGCACATTACAGACTCTCTTTTATAGAATTTTCCAAGAGTGTGAATCATCCGAGATCCACAATTTCACTCCTTCAATCTCTCAAAAAAACCCTAAATCTCTCGTTATACATAAATGATAGATAATTACATTTAATTAGTTCTAGCAATTTAGCTCTGTTTTAACTAATTTTGCCCCAATTTACATTGACTATCTACATTTTCCTTTCTACAACTTCAGATTCCAATTTTAATGAAAGTTTGCTCAGATGCCCCTGCATCAGACTCCCGAGGCACAAAAATTTTATGACCTCCTGGTCATATGTCTTCTACATTTGTCAGCAATTCTACCCACATCCTCTGTGGAATTTCCCTTTGTGATCTTCCTGTAACAACATTCTTGAAAAATTCTACCCACATCCTCTATGGAATTGTCCTTTGTGAACTGCAACAAAACCTCTGCAATAGCAAGTCCTCCCTACTACCAGATACCTCACCAAGCTTCTCTCCTCTGAGCTTAGTCTTTTGGCATCTCTCTGTTCTCTCCTGTGGAACCATTTGAGCACTCCTGCTCTAGGCTGCTGCAATCTTCTCACCTTCCTCTGCTGCTACCTTCACAAAATATAAAAATCACAAGCTTTACAAATTTTCAACAAAATTGTACCTCCTCTTTCTTTATATGCAAACTCCTTCTCACAGGAAATCCTTTCCCTACTCTGATACCACTTGATGAAAAGTTAAAACTACCATAGGGTAATTTAACTGTCATTTATTCATATGAACCTATAACCTTCATAATCCATGTCAAAGTTGAATGATTCATAAATCCAACCCTATGATCCTGGGACCTGTGGGTTATGGCCCACGTATACATATATATATCGGAAGCAATAAAACAAAAAAAACAACGATTTCCATAGTCTTTGACCAACAAATGTTGGTCCCTCCTTTAACGCGCTTAAAGCCAGAACTCAAACACATTTAACTTAATATATAAACCATCAGGTCCGATTTAATTATTAAAGCCCCGAGAACTTTTATTCGTGATAACCGTCGATCGAAAATCAGACAGTTATCATTCTTCATAAGCACATAATCATTATGCGAAGTGATCCTACAACCATCGCACTCCACATTTGTTTGACAGCCGATTAGATGGATATCACGTAACAAAGATGCACATTGTTTAATTCTCCAAACTCACACGAAAAAATTTGTTTTGTGATGCCACGCGTCACTTGTGGAGGTGTATCGCATTTTTTCATTGAATTACCGCCAACATCCCAAAAGCTGTGCGATAACCTTTTTCGGGTTTCCTAAAACTGCTTCTCTGTTCCAACACAATTCTGCCACATTTTTGTCATGCCTTCATCTCATGGTTCAACTTGAGTGTGGTTTCCACATTACATGGCTCCAACGCAGGTTTAAATCTGTCATATTCTGTAACAAAACTCACGCTATGACATTATATTTTACTCGATCGCCATTGATCCTTGCAATGATCGATGGTGATCAACACACTCGTAATTCAATTTAACTCATAAATTTAAACTATAAATAACCACAACCAAAACACAGAAAATCAACATCATATGTATTCCAATTATATACAAAACCTAAGGAATTTCAGCCTTATTCAACAAATCCACCTATGATTACATTGTATTTCTACTCGCACCCCTTTTCACACATTACAGACTCTCGTTTATAGAATTTTCCAGGAGTGTGAATCATCCGAGATCCACAATTTCACTCCTTCAATCTCTAAAACAAAACCTAAATCTCTCATTATACATAAATGATAGATAATTAAATTTAATTAGTTCCAGAAATTTAGCTCTATTTTAACTAATTTTCCCCCAATTTACATTGACTGTCCACATTTTCCTTTCTACAGCTTCGGATTCCAATTTTAATGAAAGTTTGCTCGGATGCCCCTGCATCATTAAGCCTACCAAGCTCTTTTGGAAGGCAGGAAAGCATGTCCTGAGGTATCTCAGGGGCACATCTGAGTATGGTTTATGGTACAGACAGATGGATGAGGTGAAGTTTCATGGCTTCAAGGATGCAAATTGGGCAGGCAGCCCAACAGACAGAAAGAGCACATCAGGAGGGATTTTCAGTATCGGATCTACGACAGTTTCTTGGTATAGTAGGAAACAAAGATCCATGGCACTCAGTTCAGTGGAAGCAAAATACATGGCAGCAAGTCAAGCTGCATGTGAGGCTATTTGGATGAGGAAGATCCTGGTCAATTTGTTCGGTTCACATTTAGATCCTACAGTGATACATTGTGATAATCAGAGTTGCATTAAACTCTCGATTAATCTTGTGTTTCATGATAGATCTAAACATATTGATATTCGGTATCATTATATCAGAGATTATGTGCAGTGGAAAATCATGTTGCTTCAATACATTCCTACGAAAGATCAGGATGCAGACATTCTGACGAAGGCACTCGGCAAGAGAAAATTTGAATACCATAGAGGTAGGATCGGGGTGAAGGATAATCCCTATCTTTTTGAGAGGGAGTGTTGAGATTCAACAAGATTATGAGCTTAGTGAAAAGAGTCGCCTTCACTAAGTGGGCGCCCATACTATTTTTGGCACAAGTCTATTTTTAGACATGGTGATCATATTTCAAAAGTTGTAGGATGCTATTTGTGAATGGTTGATAAAGTTGGAAAAATAGATGAAATTATATTTTTAGAATATTGGGCAAAGTCTATTTATATATATTCAATCTAAAAATAGAAGTGTTGATTATTATTAGCTCTTAATAATAATCCGGCAATAAATAACAACTTATTCTCTTGGAGCACTTAATTTCAGTGCATAGATTTGGAAAATCAGTGGGCTGAAGGAATTACGCAATTCCTAGGGTTTACTGGTAGTTCATGCATGGAGGACTCAGTTAGAAGAGTTGGAAGAGTAGTTCATGGAGTTGTTATTAAGTTTAACTCAGTTAATGGAGTTAAACTCGGCTGAGATAGTTGTATCTAGTCTAACTGAATGATACACTAGTGAGAGTGGAGTGAATTAATTATTAATTAATTCAAAAATAATAACTCATTAATCAACTGAACAATACAACAGTTAACTACAATGCATGGCAGTTCCAGTGAAGACCCAGTGGAGAGATAGGTGAAAGGGCAAGATGGACTATCTTTTGTGACTATAGTGATGCATTGATTGCACCAAACACACATTGGAGTTTCCAATGAGGATTGCAAAATCAAGGCAAGGGTAATTTGAATTCATTCAGAGCTATTCTTCAGTAGGGATTGCGCAGTGGAGGCAGGCTAGCAGGTGGCAAGAAACGGTGCATGGATTTGCAGATTTCTTTTGATTAGTGTGTGACGATTGATTGTACTGAGAGCTTGATGTACTAAGCTTTGTATGATATTGTTACATGATCTCCATGATACATAATATATGATAGTTGGGGTTTTTAGCTTCAGGATTTCTCGTTAAACAATTGTGTTATGTGCGATTTTTTTTATTTATGCTTCACATGTGTTTGCAATTAATTTCCCACAAAATATTAACAATGGAATGATTCTGTATTTTGCAAGAAGTTAAATATTGTGAGATCAGGGGAATCTGGATGTATGCATGCTTAGTGTATACTAATTTCTACACAACAGACATATGTAGGTGTGTCTTGGATTTATTGCAAATATGCCTCGATTGCTTTATTTGAATTTACATGGCTCTATTGTGCTTCTTGTATTAAAGCACCTTGTGCTCACATTACATATTTCAGCTGATGTAAGTGAGTGTATCACTTACTATATCCATTAGAAAAATAGGTAGATACTTCTTTGTAATTTTGTGTCTCCATTGAAAAAGGATTATTGTCTTGATTTGATGATGTGAAATCCTTTTATACTTGAACTATTTTTATTTGTATTGTCGATTGACAAATCATTTCTATTTGAGTACAAGATCTAGTAAAACTAGATTCTTTGCTAACAATATATCTACAAGGTACACTTGAAATTGACTTGCACGTTTCTCTTTTCGAGATTCTTTTGGTGCACTTGTGGTATCTTGTCATTGTGGTTAATATTTTCAACATTATAAATTTGCAGAAGCGCATGGAAATGTGCATATGGTGTGGATATTGGTAGATGCATAAGGTACAAGACTTTAGAGCAAGTGTTTGATGAATATAATCTCAAAGAAATATATTTTGTTTATGTATTCTAGATATATATGTTAACATCAAGTAGTTCACATATCCATTGTATTGCAAAACCTTTTCCTTCTATATGTACATATGCATATGGCATTAATAATTTTATAATATAATCTTGTTAATCATTGATACATTTCTCTTGCTCAATGTTTCTAGCATTCAGGTGTTGTTTTAAGAAATTTATAGCTCTAATGTCATTGCAAATGAAACAATTGTAAAAAAATTGTGCAATTGATTTTGTCATATTAGACATATCAAACCATGGTGCAAGTGTACAAATAGACTCAAACAAAGAGTCGTGGCAGTCGTTGAAATTTTTTCCATAGATTAAGAAGCCTTGCTCAAATAAGATTTTCTCAATTGAGAATATGTCAAAGTGTCCAAGTGAGAATTGGTATGAACAAATGCATGAGCCAATTTCTTAATATTTTGGAGCTACAATATTTAATGTTCTATGTAATAGGACTAGTTCAAAATTTCCACATGCATGGTGTTGGTTTTGTAGAAAAATATTGTATTGATAGCCATGAATGTATGGATTGAACCATATATATGCTTGGCCATTTGTAAATAACCAAAAATTTTCTAGAACTCACAACCATTTGAAGAACCATTTGAGATAGAACGCATATCCCCATAAGCTAATTGTAGATGGAGCACAAATAGATGAAGGTGTAGACAATCCTTGCAAGTATATTTCAAGATCATTAACATGATGAATATCGTGAAGATATTCAAGAGACAATTTTTTATGCAATGAATGTAAAGAATAATCATGTCCATGAGATAAGAAATGTCAGAAGTGGTTTACAATCCCATGTCATATTTCAACTGAAGTATAGCGAAAGTGAAGAAGAATAGTAAATGTGTCAAATAGACAGTCACTGGGATAATAGAAGAAATTCTCTAATCTATGTAAATTGAATCTATATAACTTGTGATCAATTTATTGCAATTTTGATCCATTCAATGCAAAACTATTTTTCATTGTCATGAATTCTATTGAGACAATATCACAAATTGTCTAAATGTGAAAATTATTTATACCGTTAAGAGCATGGATCACATTGAATGTTCAATTACCAGGTATCATTGTAGAAAAGTTTTAGACCTCCTATATGTTAGTCATCAGTATTTTTCACATGTTAGTGATGACTATATCCATAGCTGAATTTTCTAGAAGCTGTTTTTCATATGTCAAATTGTCATCTAGAAAACCCTCATAAAACTTTTTTCACCCTCCTACTTTTCAGTCCACCCATGTCAAAGTCAAAACCTCATTATCACTATCCTATCTAGCTTCAGCCCTACTGGTCTGCCCATCAGCTCTAAAAAGCAAATCCAAGTCTGTGTCAAAAGCCTCCCCTAAGTTAGGAAGTGGCGCTTTAAGGCATTTTACCTTTGGCAAACATCAAAAAGCCAAAAAACCTCCATCTGCTACAGACCAATCATGACTGACCTCCCATTCTGCAAATCAAGTTGATCACAACCCTAAGTCGCGCCACTTACACACCCCTAGGTCTCAGCACTGCATAAACCACAGCCTCAAGCTGATTATTAGGTGTTTCATAGTGTTTTATGGTTTCTACAAAGACAGGAAATATAATTTCATCTCAGGAGAAAATTCTTGAATCTACATTTAGAAGAACAACTGCTTCTCAAATGTGAAAATTATCCTGAGATATATCTGCAAACAGAGAGTGACTCATCAAGACCTTGCAGCTTCGTTTCAGCATGAAAATCACAGTAAGAGAAAGACACCACTGTCACAGAAAACTAGTAATTTGTCATGGCCAAGAACCTCCTTCATTTACAAGCAGAGGGTTAAGGCGCCTCCTTCATCTACAAGCAGAGGGCGCTGGCCAATATTGACTTTAAGGATTGCAAAAGCCCAGGTTTGCTTTTTACTGAACAGTGAAACAGTGACTCTGGGTTTTCCTGAGTGTAAGTGATGATCATAACAGGGTTAGAGTTTGAAGTATGCAAGTTAAAGGGAAAACAGAGTTTTGATCTTGTAATGGAAGTCATTTGAAGTTTTCAAATCATATGAATTGTTAAAACCTTAGAGAGACACATCATTAGTGAAAACAATTCTAAACATAAGCAGCCTGCTGTTTCAACAAAGACCAAATTGAGGAAATGTTGACAAATCATGTCATTACACAGGCAGAAGAAAAGGTGGTTTTTTTTCAAAGGGTGCTAACCTCCCTATTCACAGAGATTATCTTTCAAAAAATTTGTCATAAGTTGACCAAGGAAAATGGTGACATTTCATTTCCCCTCAGCAAAAAGCAGTACAGTGAGACAGTGACACCTTGACTAGGGTTTTTCTGAAGCACAGTAGTGATTGCAGGTAGAAGGTAAAGGTACTAATGTTTTCAAGTTTGTTTTCTTACCATCATATCCAAGAAAAACCCTTGTCAGGCAGGCTTATCAAACAACCTTCAGATACTTTGCCAAGTGAAGGGCCTCCTTCATTCATGAGAAGATGGCCAAGGCATTGACTATTTTTAAAGACTGATTGGTCAAAAGATGCAGTGGAAAGAAGACAAAGAAGGAAAGCAAAAGTCATTACGCAGGTAACAGATGGTGTTTATGTTTCAAGAGGTATTGGTTTTCCTACTCATAGGGAAATGTATTTCAAACTATACATCATAGTGGACAGGAGACAATTTGAATATGCATGCCATTGATACAAAAGGGGGAAGTTTCCTTAGGAGAAGGGGTCAAACAACACCTCACTGTCACATTCCAAAAAGTCTAAAAGAGTTCCTTTCAAGGAAACAGAGAAAGAAAGTATAAATGGATGCAACTAAAATATGGTACTTACAATCAAAGGAGGAGCTTATGAATCACCTGGAAGCAGAAACTATCAACTAAGTTGGGAGAAAATAGATCACCTCCTTTTAAAATGACAAAATAGCTTTCAATGCTCTTCAACAGTCTTGAGTGGTTTTTCCTTGTTAAAAATATCACCAAAAGTGTCAAGCAATGAACAGATTTGAACCTTGAAATGATTCTGTTACAAAAAAGGTCAATGCACTGGTCAAAGGAAATGATAACTGTGTTTCAAAGGGACCTGTTCCTCCTGGTTCATAAATTTCTCCTTTTAGATATACATCACAAGTGATGGGAGGAATTTCAAGATTAGTTCCCAAAAGGACATTGTAAATAAGTATACAAGTTTATGAATAGGCAAATAAGTCATTTGACATACTGTCAGGGTTTGGAAGGTTTGAAACAAAGACAGCTTTTTCATTATTTCAATGGACAGAGATATCATATAAAATGTTTTGAGCAGAGAATTAATTGAAAAAAGGCCCATGGAAAATCCAGATAAGTACAGCAAATGCTTGATACCTGCAGTAGGGAAGAAGTTGAAGAAGCTTTTGGAGACAGAGACTGTCAAAGCATGTTGACAATACAAACCCTATCCTTTCAAAAACAAAGCAGTCTTCAGGTTTTTAACAGTTTTGAAGAGGGGTTTACATAATGAATATCAACATCAAGGATTGACAAAGCGGCAGTGAATGGTTTATAGGTCAATCCGGGCTTTAATCAAAGTTTGAATTTCGGTGTTAAAATTGACACCAAAGAGACGAAGCCAAACAGGAATTTCCTTGCAAGACCCAACCGAAAGTTCATTTTACATTTAAAAAAATATGACCGTTGGGAGTTTTGATATGTCGAGGGAGTGAGGTTGAAGATTGCGTTTTAATTTTCAAACTGAGCCAAGACCCTTTGATCCCCTCAAAGCTCAAGCAAAGAAATTCGGGGCAGTGTGGAAAAGTTTGCAGTAGTTTTCACCGCGCGACGCACCTGGCAAACTGCGCGACGCGCCTGGAAGGGAATTTGCACAGGCGGTCAACGTATGCGCGACGCGCCTGTACGTGTGCGCGACACGCCTTTACACGGCGCCCACCTGACCCGACAGAGCCGCCCGACAGTTTTTTCGGCGCGGCACTCTGAGAGCCCAGCACGTCACGCGTTTGTATGACCCTTATAAGCTGTTCGAAACACCTCCGGAGCTGGACTAAACGCATCAATAAGCTTCTCCATCATATTCTCAAGGTATTCCCATATGCCTTCTCAGTTTTTGAAACCAAGAGCTAAGTGACATGAAGGTTTAAAAAGCCCTGTTTTTAAGCTATGGTGTGAGACAAATTGTTGAGTTTGACCTGGTTTATATATCGACATATATTTTAAGAAGCTGCCTAGCAAGGTTAAGGTCAAATCAAAAGAGTGGCTTGTCCTCGTTGATTTTGCTATATCACCATATCTGTCAAATGATTTTGCTGTGAAAATACCCCTGGGTTGAAGCTGTGTTTGAATGATAAATACACTGCTAGAAGTGCCTATAGAGAGAACAGTGTGTTGAACTTCTACAAATTCCTCATACCATAGCATATAGAACTTTCAAACTTTGTCACCTTTTAAAAAAAAACAGTGTTTTGGCTGTATGATGATTCAAAGTGTAAAATTGTGATAAGATGCTGGATGTGTTATTTAAGGCACCTACAGGAGAGAATTTGTGCTGAATTAGGAGCTGTGTGATTTCACTTTCATTAATCAAAGGACCAGGGATCCTATACCTTCAAAGCATCAAAGGGCAGAGGTTAAACCTATAAACTACAGAAAGGGCAGTTTTCCACTTAACTGTCTTGTTCTTCATGCTTATTTTGACAAGTTGATTTTCAGATGGGGTAGAAGTTTTTCGACAAAGAACAGGGTCTCCATATTAAAATAGGAGTTTTGATTGAGGGAAAGAGATAAAACTCCTACAGGCTTGGTTGAAACTTGTAAAACATTCTTCAAAATTCTGTTACCTTGTTCCTTATCAGTAAGTCTGGCTGTATTCTCACACTGGGGAATTGCTTTGTATGTATATAATTATGTTGGATAAAGTGACATACCTATAGAAGGCAGTGAAGTATAATCAGAAAAGGGTTCTTGATCAAACAGCAGTTTATAGGTTGAAAGCCACAGGGGAAAGTTGCTCACACTTCTCACAGAAAGGACAGTGTTCACTGTGTTTATTGCTTGACTGTCTTTTGTTTTTCAAGCTTATTGATAAGTTGATATCCATACAGAGTAAAGGTTTTTCTAACAAAGCCAAAGGTGTTACATTGTTAAGAGGTCTTGTTTATTTTGCAAAGTAAAGACTCTTGCAGGCCTTGTTGAAATTTTGAAGCATTTTCCAAAACTTTGTCACCTGGGCACATAAAGCTGTGACATTGACTGTCTGATCATACTAAAAGGTTGATTGCACCATAGGCAAGTTTTTTGAATGTTTGAAACCTTAGACAAGGCAGGTTTTTAATGAGTGGAAATTCTACTTTGAGGCAAAGATTGAGATGTATTGAGTGACCTCTAAACTTCACAAGAACAAGGTGAGTTCTTGACACTTTGCACAGGAAATTTACCTAGCAGTCTGTCTCCTTTTCACTGTATGGTATCCTATTGAAAATTCTGTTGGCAGAGATACATTCCAGGTGGAAGGCTACTTTTTAAGAGAGTAGGAGTTTTTGTATTGTAGAAGAACTGTTGCAACCATCCAAATCACATTGTTTCTCTGTCAAAGCAGTACATTGACACAGTTTGACTCCAAAAGGGCAGTTTACACACAGAGAGGCAGTTTGTTTCTCCCAAAGCATATTTAGGTCAAAATGCCTCCAAGGCAAGACAACAGGAGTGGCCCGCATAAAAGATATGAGCCAATCTCTACAGAAGAGGTTAATGCTCATCCATCCATCCTTTTCAACTTCCATGAAGTAGGTTGCCTAGATTTCTGCCAGAAGATACAAGAAGTCAAAAGCTTCTCGCCATTGACACACCTATGTGCCCTGAGGTTCCAGGACAAGCATTTCAGGATAGCGGACCTTGATTTCAAGTTTTCTCCAAGATCAATGTCCAAGGCCACCAAGATTCCATATCATGGCGAAAAATGGTTCAAACAGGCCCATCTTGACTTAGAAGATTACAAGCCTTTCATCAAACCTGAGCATAGAGATGCTTTCACTGCTATTTTCCCTTTTTCATATCTTCTTGACAGCTATGCTCCTATTATGAAATTCATAATGAAATATTTTACTTCTGAAGGGAGGTTTGATCGAGTTTATGCCTACCATGTCCGCCTATTAATGCATTTCACTAGAAACAGGCAAATAAATCTCCCTTACTTTCTATTCAAGAGCATCGAGAAGATGGAATCTACTGTCCAGAAGAAGGCCCCACCTCTGCAAATACCTTCCCTTTTCCATCATTCTCTGATCAAAATTATCATCCTACATCAGCTAGAGAAGAAGGAAGTTCCATGGGATGTATTCATCAGCCACCCGGATTTCTCTACTTTTCCTCCAGTCCATGTATCTCCCACTCAGCCTGTTCATCGCCCTATACCTTTGTCCAGCATGCCTACTCCTAGAAGGATCAAAATTACCACTGAACAGTCAAGGCAACAAGAGGAAAGGGATAAACAGCAGCAAGAGGAAAAGGATGAGCAGCAGCAGGTACAAGATGAAGGTCAGCAGCAAACAGAAGGTGATGCACAGCAGGTACAAAATGAAGAACAACAGCTTGATATTGGAGGACAGGAACAACAGCTTGGGCAGAAAGTTGAGCAACAACTTGAGCCACAAAATGAGAAGGAAATCCAAGCACATCAGCAGCTTGATTTTGGTGAAAAAGGGCAGCAAGTTGAAACACAAATTGAACAAGGCATTGAAGTAGAACAACAAATTGATGTTGGAGAACAGGGATAGCAAAGTGAACAGCAAGAAGAAAACATCCAGCAGCCTCAAGAAGAGAAGCAGCTTCAAGAAGATGTCAAAGGTAAATCAGTTGTTTCTCCTCTTCCCAAAAGAACAAAGCTCAGCACAGCAAGGAAGAAAGGGTCTAAGGCTGCCACTCCAACAGTGACAAAGGTTGTTCCTAGCAAGAGGAAATCGCCCAAAAGGACACCTACTAGCATGCTAAGGAGGAAAAGTGCAAGATTGGCCTTCAAAGGGAAAAGCAAGGTTGGAGAAAGTACAAAACACAGAGATGCATTAGTTGTCATCCCAATTCAAAGCGATGACAGTGATAATGAGGCTCGCCTTCTTGAAAACCTCCTATTCCATAAAGAGGGGAAAATTGAGGCATTAGAGGAGGATCTTCAATGGGAAAGGAATTTCAACCACTTCTTGGAAATACAAAATAAACAGATGAATGTTCACACAGCAGTTCATGAGGCACGAGCGATCAAATATAAGAATGAGGCAGCTAAGGCGCAAGCAAGGATAGAAGAACTCATTGGTGAGTTTGATGAGGAAGAAGAGGGAGAACAGCCTAGGCGGAAGAGGCCTAGGACCATAGGGCTCAAAAGAGCCTTGGAAAAGCAGAAAGAAGAAGAACAAGCCCATCTCCAAGCCTTTCCTCTCACTGCACTCCTTGAGCAGGAAATTGAAGAAAACAAAGAGGCATGGCTTGAAAGAGCCAAAAAACACTTGGAGATGAAGCTTGAAAGGGTGAACAGAGATCTAGAGCTACAAAGAAAGAGGACACAGCACTTTTGAAATTTGAATCAGTTTGCCCGGCGCAAACTAAAGGCAGCCCAAGAGAAATTGAAGAAGGCAAAGGGGAAGCGCCCGGCACGAAAAGAGGAGAAAAGCACATCAAATCTTGACATTTTGGCCTCAGCTTCGAATCATGTTGCTATGGACCCCTGAGGGTCATGCGTGCCAATTTTGGGCCCATTTCGACAACTTTTTGTTTTTTGGCATTTTTTGGGTTTTTGGTCGAAAACTCATAATTTCGCCATTTCAGTTTGAGGGTTTTCCAAGGGATGAGGATGATACCAGTGGATGCCATATTTTCATGATCAGGTCCTCAGCGATTTTCAGAGCATTTGGAGATCATTATCCCCCTCAAAACGGCGAAAAATGCTCACTTTTTGCACATTCTGCCCGTCATATCAGCAGTCTGCTATTTCCTGGCTTTTTACACACAGGTACAGATTTGGATAACTTCTAGGCATCAGATTGAGGCGATTTCAGTTGCGCCGGAAAGTAGACACAGAAATATTTCCAACGAGCTATCATGAGCCTCGTTTTGACACCGGGAAGGCTTCCAATTGTTTCTAGCAAGACAGGGGAACTTTTTCTGATATAAATTTGAAGTATTTTTGTAATTTTTGAACCTCAAAAATCTGCTTTTCCCAAATGTGCGTTTAGCTATTTTTACACTTGGGAAATGATGTAAAGTCAATATAATTTCCATTTTTAGCATTTTTTTAGATATTTTATGGGATATTTTGTGCCTTGGGCTTTGCAAAGCCTCAAGGACAAGTTTAGATATTTTGATTAGGCCAATGGGATAACTAGTTGCACCATGAGGTTTTCCTCACTTGAGCCTATTTATTCCACAAGGCTTCATTGTAAAACAAGGCTGAACTTGAGAGAAGAATCAATATATTGGTCATATGAGCTTTGAAGAACATACTTGTGTTATGATTTTTGGATTGCCTCTTGGATGCTTTTGATGAATGATGAAGGATTGTTGATGGATTCCATGACATGGTAGAATGGTATAGTGTTTCTTGCTTTGTTGTTGTCTTCTAGTTTTCATTCATGATACATGCTTCTTGCTGCTATAGATCAGTAGAGATCAAGTTTGAGATATGCCCATGGAGGCACCTCAAAATTCCTGAATCTTCATAGCTTTATGTTTTCTTCTTCCTTAGTTATACTAAAGAATTCTTAACTGCTCTTTAGTAACTTAGGGTATTGTTGCTAGTTTTATTCATAAGTTCTATGTATGTTGAGTAGGATGTATGGTGTGCCCTGCATACCTATGATTGTCCATAGTTATGTCCATAAAAATATCTCTTTGACTGATTAGCTTATCATCTTGTTGAACCAAGGAGGCCTAGTCCCGATCTAGCCCTTTGCCTAAAACTATGAAAGTTTGTTTGTCAAAGTGCCCAATAACTTAAAGACTGTGTTTAGGCATTCCGGCATAGTATTTTGAGTTGTTAGTCTGTCTTATGTGTTTTCCCCAAAGTTTGATAGCCATTTCCCGAAGTTAGAAGGTCTTATACTTCTATGCATGGTTGGAATGTTTGATTTCTATGTATTAATTAGCTCATAGTTACATTTAGCATGATTAATGGCTTGCTATAACATGCTTATGTATGCTATCAACTAGTTACACTTGAAATCCATCGTCTTTCACAAACTTGATGTCCATTTACTCCATTTTGCCCAAAGATCCCTTCTACCGTAAATCAAATCGGCCCTACAACAGCCTTGCATCATCATCTCATAGCTTCTTTGACCTTTTTGACCCCATAGCCCAGTTGATCTAACTTCTTGTTACCCATTTTATATCTTTGATCAGTTTTATCCCTCACGAACTTAAAAACAAAAAACCAAAAACATACTTCATAACTAGCCTAATATCAGAACACCATAAGCAAACATAGATATCCTTTACACAAATAGAGAGAGCCCTCTCTGAGTCCAGGAAGTCTAGGTCCTTGGGCTCCAAAGCTTGGTTTGATGTTACATCGTCATTTGGCTCACCAATCAGCCAAATCACGGGACACTAACACTATATATTATGCAGTATTTTTTTGTCTTTGTGACTTTTTTCTCTGGGTTTTTATTTGGCAATACTCCGAAAATGAGTACCTAACACTGTGAAAAAGAAGTAGAGGAAGTGGGCATAAGGAACTTTGATGATTGCATTTTTTTCAATTGAAATATAATTTAAAACTAAATATATTTATACAAAAAAATAAAATAATACCAATAAAAGTGTTATTATCGTTTTAACAAATTTCAAAACACTATATTAAATTTGTAAAATTTCATAAAAAACTTTGACAAATTCTGTAAATTATTTTCAAATGTTTAAATCAAATAGAATCTACACATTAGTTTCAAAAATCAATTACAATATAGCCTTGTATAATAAAAAAATTTAATTTAAAATAGCAATCATAAAGCTATTTAAAATAATAATCATATTCAAAAGTTTATTACTATAAAGCTATCGATTGCACCATGTCTAAGTTACTAACTTAGTGTTGCATTATAAAGAAACTATGGTATAAAATAAAATGTAAAGTATTTAGTTTCTTAACACAATGTAGTATTTGTTATTTAAGCCTTGGTGCAGATGAATGCACTTCCAACTGATCGAGCATACTTATAGTTAATACATGAACATTGTAGTCTTTTGACATATGCACATTATAACATTTGGAGTGTGTCATATCTAGTGTGTGCATATGGGGGGACGAAACCTAGATATAATGGGTGTAAAAAAACAATGCCTGGAGTTAATGGAAAAAATGAAAACTGGAAAAACTAATAATTGATATCTCTGTGTAACAATAAGCACCAAAGAAACATTGCACATGTTTCAATTAGTAAAACAAAGTACACATTGTTGGTTTTTGCACAAACACCTATGGATATTTTTGTCATAAAAATTATAGTATTTTTCCTATATATGTATGATTTTAGATTTTTGTAAATTTTCTATTTATCATTTATGATACAATAAAATTAATCACATCAATTCTATATATTTTGCCTTGATGCATTTCTTATACATAGTTCAGTTGTATTTGTGATCGGCCACTGATCATTAAGAGATTGACATACTTAGAATGAGAAAAGATGAAAACCATAGTGGTTTCAAAAGTAGCATTAATTGCATTGTTAATAGTAGAATTTATAGCACTACAACCATCAATTTATGCAAGGTACACAGGGCTTGTGTACAAAGACAAAGTAACATTGGATTCAATGCTAGTGGAGTAATTTTTTTTTTATCTATTTTGTGCAAATAACAACGACCAAATTTGACCAATGTGGATTTATATCATATTATTTCCTAGCCATTGAAAGCATTATCTACTATTTTATAATTAACAAATAATATTCTAGTCGCACGTGACTAAAGAAATTACAAATAAAAACCATCGCTCAAATGTAATCATAGTACTATAACTACATTGAATTCCATATGTACTTTAGTAAATGTGTCGATTTGAGTGAAATATATTGCATCGAAATTGAATAAAAATGAAATAATTTAAACTTTTGTAGCCACTCATTTTGCAATAAAGATTCCAAGTAGACATAGACAAGAGAAATCCAAATAACTATGAGATTTAGAGGTGCATGTAATACTTCTTGATTTTATCATTATAATTTGTGAAAATTATTTCTCACATGAGGCCTAGTGAATCAAAAAATTTATCATTTAAATCACAAAAAAATAATTGCTGCACATTTTCCTTTCACACCCATTGAGTGTTCTCTGGATTTTAACAAAGATATTGCATGCAACAACAACAACGTTTGCACCAATTTAGGTTGAAAGTAATCCACCTGCTACGAAAATTGCATTTAAAGATCTCATTGATTTTATTCTTCTCTGCTTTATTCGTACACTCCAATTTTTTATTATCGGTCTCTTCCTCTTCTATAAGCTATTGCAACGACTTTGATAATTGCACAACTACACATTCCATGAGTCAAAATTATTCACGGTTGCATAAGACTGTTTTTTAACAGATTCCACCCAAACTAGTAGACATCACCTGAACCGAGTACATCATGAAATCAAAGAATGATTTAACAATATAAATAATTCTGCTCTTTAAAGGATTTTTAGTATCAACTACAACAAATAATACCAGGAAAAAGTGCTCTAAAAACTAATTCCATTAGTCGAATATGTTCAAATGTAAACAGATTTGAAATTATACCTCCAATCATACCTAACATGAATTGACCAAAAAGTTAAATGTAAGTATCTAAAAATATTTGAAAATATTATAATTGTCTTTAAGTGTTCAGACATTAATGCTATTATTTAACACCATTACCAATAGAAAGCTTGTAAGTTTCTTTAATTCCTTCTAGTTCCCATTTATCTTTTATTAGTTTTCACTTGTTTTGAAAAGAAAATGGACATAATTTCTACATAAAAACATTAATATTATTTCATAACTTAAATATTCAAAAAATTTAGATTGCCACCTAGGCATAAACAACATGTAATTTAACCCCAATTTGATGGACAAGAATAAAGTTCATTTAAAATTCTGAAAAAAATGTCAACTTTTGGATATTGTCTGGTGTAGATAAAAGTATTTAGCACTTTAAAATTTAGAGAAATTTCAAACTTGCACATATGTCTACAACATCTTAATCATTAGGATCCCAATTTTATAATATAAGAAACACATGCAGAATCAATTATTTCTAAGCTAATATAGCCATCACTTTGTGGAATCCTAAAAATATACATTTCAAAGACCCATGATAAATATTATGGAGGCAATAAATTGGTGCATCATCTATTTACATAAAATACTTAGATAAAATAATTTATACTAATCGTTCATATCTATTATTATATATTTTTATTTCTTAAATCAATTACAATTTTTTTTCTAATCTCTCCCCATTGAATATCAGGAAATGCATGATGATTTACAAAAACCACTAATAGAGACAATAAAATGTTTCTAACTATACACAATTAAATAATAATAATAATAATAATAATAATAATAATAATATATGTAACTAAAAAATCTATTAATAACGCTATGAAAATATATATATATATATATATATATATATATATAAAGTAATCCCCAATGGGGGTGGTGAACCAAGTAATTGAGACGCCCGATGCCATGTGTGGGTGGTCATGAATTACACCCCGCCGACAGTGCAAGGACTGGGTCTCTTGTCCTCTCAATGCACCTTGAGTATGGGAGTGTTAAATGAGTTTCATGTCAGGCCTCCATCATTATTGATGGTCGCGAGTGGTAGATATTGGCATCGTTTTATGAAGGGTGGCAAGGTATTGTCTTGTGTAGTTTGGAGTTGGGCTGTCTATGGTGCATGCTGCTAGAGTGTTGTTCGGTGGAGTAGATTTTTCAAAGGCTATCCTCCCTCAGAAAGGTGGTGACTACGTCTCCGACGCCCCTTCCTCATATTTCGGTCCTACATTTGGGTTAATTGCTAGTTTTGGGCTTGGTCTTTAGCCATAAATCTTGGGGTATGGTTTGGTCTCTTGGTTCCAAAATTATTCGATTAGGGGTGGGCGGGTTATTTGCCACAACAGTGTGGAATTTTTTTTTTTTACAATAGTATTTCTCTTTCCGGCTCTACAAAGCCTGGATTTCATTGAGGCATGGTAGAGTGGCCATCAGTGCAGTTTGGCTGGTTTTTGTTTTTTTCAAAGTGGGGAATGGAGAATTTTGAGTCCAAGCCTTCACTTTAGGTTCGAAATTGTAGTGCTCTATGGTTTTCTCAAGCAGATTGTCTTCGGTTCTTTCGGGGGGATCGGGGTGCTGCTCCACGGTGGTAATTTTCATTTGGGTGGTTGTCTGTTGGTTTAATCCACGTCTTCTCAGTCGTGTCGGGACTACTAAAATGCGACTGGTCCCTCGCTCTAATCTTTCCTCCTTTCATCTCTTGCTCAATTCGGATGGTTTGCAGGGTCAAGAGTCCCTCTCATAGAGGAACAGAGTGACTGTTCGCTCGGGATGGGGAGGTGGAAAGGTGTGTCACTTGGGACAACTAGCCTCTGAAGGTAGTGGTGGTGGTAATGTTAGTCGATTAGGTTGTTAGGGTCCTATAATAATAGGGTTCATAAATTTTGAATTAACTTTAATTAGTTTTGTAATATGTACATACCTTTCTTTCTGCAAGTTATTTTCCAATATTTGAAAATAATAAAAAATGAAAAGAGGTTAAAGGTCGTAAAAGAAAAATAAAAGGACTTGAAAAGAAAAAGTTCAAAAAAAAAAAAAATGGACCCCAAACACAAAAAAAAGTGATAAGAATAAGACATGAAAGTGATGCAAGTCAAAATGCCACTACTAGTTACTTTTCACTGCAAATAAATGATTATGTGCAGCTTCTTCAAAATTCCATAATCCATGATGAGTTAAATAGTTTAATATTAACTTTTTCATGCTTTAAATTTCATGCTGATAGATAGAGAATAATGATCTTGTCAAACAATTTAAACTTGACTGTTACACCATTTTTTGTTATCTAACCTATTATCATTATATGGACCCAAGTACACCATGTAAGACCAATTTTACCCTAAGTAAAATTGCTTTCGCTATGTAAAATAACTTAATAAAACACATTTATTAAGTTGTTTATGGTCCAAATAGGAAACCCCAAAAGGAAATATTAAACAAATCTTTATTTGTTTGATTTTCCTCATGGAATAATCAATTAAACAATAATTTAATTATTATTCCAAGTTATATTTTACCCAAAAAAAAGAAATTAATTAGATAAATCCTTATTTATTTTATTATTTTCTAGGAATAATTATTTAAATAATATTCCTTGTTAAGTATGACTAAATCATTTATAAATAGTTAAATAAATTATTATTTATTTAATTATCATTCAACCACTTCCTTAAAATAATAAATAAATCATTTATTTATTTATTATTTACGAATAAAGGGATTTGACCCAAGTCAAATACCTTTTCCCTCCAACAAATATAATAAAATATTCCATAAAAGGTGGATCTAGATTTGGTTAATATTATTTTAATCATACACCAAGATCTAGAATGACTCAATATTTTGTTATAAATAGAAGAGTTTTCTCATTCATTGGTCTCCTTTTGTTGTCTATTAGATCACTTAGGATCTATTCTCTTGGTCTAACTTTGAGCCATTATCATTGTCAAATTTTCCATCATTTCACTTTGTGAGCTCCCTTTGAGTTCTATGTTTGTCTGGATTTTCTACACCAACAAGAGAGAGAAATTCTAGATCTGAAGTGCTTAGGAATTTCAAGAACCCATCCCATTGAGGAGAATTGGAAACACCTTTCTTGTTTTCCTCTCAGGTGCCCATTAATATAAAAAATTCTTTCAAAAATATTGTTCTTGTCTTGTCTATTAGATGCATGGAGCAAAACCTTATTTTCACTGCTTAATGTCTTTTTATGCATAGATATGGATTTTTGCAGCTTTGTCTTGATAAACTAACTACAGATTTGAAGATATTGGTAGCCATAATTGATGTTAGGGCTATTTGTTATGTGTAGCTAAAGTGGTCTTTTTCCAAAAAAATATTCATACTAACAATTGGCGACTCCACACGGGTTTTCAATTACGACCGCTGTCATTTTTCATATTCCTGCATATCCAGCTGCTTCAAACCCTAGGGTTTATTTTCAACTTTTCTTTTTTTCTATTTTTATGTCGTTTTTCACCTATAAAACCCTAAAACATTAAAATTTCTAACTTCCGCGTGTTTCTGGCTGTATTGCGCAGGTGACAGACATTAGTCGCAGCTGAGACGACAATTTTTTTTGAAATCTACCGCTGAGTGTGCTATAAGTGCAGGTCACACTTTTTGGCCCAAAACCTGCGACCTGGAGCTTCAGGTAGTGAAAAACAACCCAAAAACTGTGACCTGAGCGAAAAACAGGTCAAAAACTGCGACCTGGACTTTTTTCTGGAATTTTTCTGAAATTTTTCTGGGTTTTGTCTGAACCTCTGTCAGGGTTGTCTGACCTCCGTCTCCGCCCATTTAGACATATTATTGCTATATTTTACTCAACTAAGTGGGAATCTAGCCCCCTAGGGCTTTAGTACCCTCCACGTTTTGTGGAAGAGTTTTAGCTGCTATAAGTGTCTAAATTTTCAAAGTTTCAACCATTTCTTTTACAGATCTGATACCTCATATTTAGATCCCTTTCAGATCAGCTACTTTTCCTTTCAAATCACCTCATATAGTTTTGTTTGGGTTTGCCTCTAGGGTCACCTTCTTGTCCCTTCTACCTTTAGTTGATTTCCTCCTTTTTGCAACAACCTTGCCTCTGCCTCTTTGCTGTTTTTTGCACCTCTTTCCAACAGATTTCTCCTTTAGATCCCCGTCCCTCCTGACCTTAGATCTATTGGCCCCTTTTTAGTGTGTTTTGAATAGATTTTTTTTTCCTCTTTTAGACGAGTTTTAGGAGACCCACCTTCTTGGGTTAGATCGATGCATTGGTAGCTGTTAATTTTCTGTTATTTCAACATTATATATTGTTCTTTATAGATTTATTTTCAGTTACGCAGCACACTTTTTATTTTACTCTCAAAAAGTCTGGGTTTAAGAATTAAAATTAACACACGCCACACACTGACCGTAAGTGAAGAAGAGCCTGGTTAACACCGCCAGGCAAAGACTTTAAAATCAATTGACACTGCACCTCTTTGCCCTTGTTTCGACATTGTGCTCACTTGATTCTGCACCTCCCTGCCCTTGTTGGTCCTTCTTCTTCCCTTTGTGCCATCATATTTTTTCCCCCAAGGCATATATCCCGGAGAATTCTTGGCCTTCACCCTCAATTTTCGGTTTGTCAACCTACTCCTTCCCACCATCGTCGAGTTAGTCCCCCTTTGAGTCCGTACTCCGACTCCTCTTCTAATTCTTTGGGTTCTCCCCCTACTTCTGGTTCTCCCCCTGTTACCTTCACCATGTCTGGTCTAGGGCCTAACACTAGCGACATCCCCCGCTGTAATGCTGGGAATGTTACTAGCGGAACTACCACGGGAACTACCCCAACTGCTCCCTTGCGCCCCTTCATGGCAGGCCTCAGTCTCCCCGATTTCAATCAGTTGATCAATGATCCTATCCGCCATGATGTTGGTTGGCCTGCTATGCCAACCAAGCTCCCCTCTGACATTCCCAAGTTCAAAGGCCTTGCTGGAGAGGATCCCTCCAACCATATCCGATCTTTCTACATGTGGTGTTCATCCCATTCCATTACTGATGATTCCATCCATCTTAGATTGTTCCAATGCACGCTTACAGGTGAAGCTTCTAAGTGGTATGTTGATCAGCCCACTTCCTCTCATACCACCTTTGCGACTCTTGCCCGAGATTTTTTATCTTACTTCCAGCTTCCTCTTCGTTACGAGATTGGTATCGAACTTTTGACTTCTTTCCATCAATCAGCTGCGACCCACCTATCCGATCATGTCCAGGAATGGCGGAGAAGAAAGAGCCTATGTCAATCTCCTACCTTCAAAGACTGTGTCTACATGGACTGGTTCCTTAGATCTCTCTTACTCCCTATCGGGAAATATGTCACATCGCATTTTCCTCAAACCAAAGAAGTTGCCCTCGAAATGGCGTTAAAATATGACCTGATCTACGCTCAGACGGGTTATGCATATACTGTTCTACCTAATCTCCCCAGACCCGGTGATGCCAATGCACCAAGGGCACCTCATGCCGCCAATGGTATCGTTGGAGCTGTCTCTCATACATACGCCCAACCTCCCATGGGTTATGGTTTTCCTTAGGGGGGAGGTAGAACCTCCCATAACTTTTCCCCTCCCGGTAGCACGTCTCTAGGATACGGCATGCCCCCTATTTTGGCCCAACCTCCTACTTACCACACTGTTACCCAACCCCCTTATTACCTGTATCCGTAGCTTGGTGCTCCAGCTCCTCCAAAATCAGCACCTCCACCTCCTTTGCCTTCTCAACTCCCGCAACAGCAGTCACCACCCCCTCAAGAGCAGGTGGATGCACAACAAGGATTTGTGGCTACCCAACCACCTGACGGATAGGTGGCCACTCAACCTTCCCCTTCTAGTTCCTTCGATTACCAGATTCTCATGATAAACTCTGATCAACCTTTACCTGTCGACCTTAACCTTCAAACTCGGTCTTGTCAGTACCCCAAGCCTCCCGCTCCGTTTGTCCCCCAGTCACCTTCTTTAGGTTCTATAGAGCCTCTTTCGACATCTAATGGTCCCTTGCATATCCCTCAGCCCAAATTTGAGGTTCATACCAAGATTCCTAATGGCCCATTACACCGAAATGTTGCTTCTGGTCGAGTTGCTCATTCGTATAGCATAGTAGATGATTTGGCGCAGTCTCCTGGTGCCATTTCAACACTGGAACTCCTCTAATCGTGTCCTTCTCAAAAGCAGGCTCTACTATCCACCATGGGAACTGTAGATCCTGCTGATGACAAATTGATTGTTTTCGATGCCCGTCAATCAGAACGTCCTCCCCTTCCTGCTTCCGTAGCTTCCCAAATCCCAGTAAAAATCCGGAATGCTCACATTTCTCAGTGTATTATTGATGAGGGGGCATCCACCTGTGTGATGTCTTCTTCAGTTTGGAAACAACTCGAATCTCCTGAACTGGCCCCGTTAACAATCACCCTTCGTGCATGGGACGACCATGCCTTCCAGCCCATTGGCCTATTCTGTAATTGTCCTATCACTCTTGCGGGCAAGACTGTTTGCGTTGATGTTGAATTCATCAACGCCCCTCTTGATTATAACATTCTTTTGGGGTGTAGCTACACATATGCCATGTCTGCTGTCCCATCCGCGATCCACCACAAGATATTTTTCCCTCATAATGGAAAGATAGTCACCATTGACCAGTTGACCTATCATGAGCCAAAATCTCAGATCTCCCCTGAGTCGACCATCTCTTCTGTAGCCAATAAGCAAACCATCAATTCTTTGACCAATGTCTCCCCCAGCATCTACAAAGACTCCTCCTTGCTTGGAACTTTCCCTAGTATTCCTCCTCCTCCTGTCTCTGATCCCAACTTAGTGAATGTTTGCATGATGCAATCATCTCGGGCTGACCTTAAACGGCCCACTTCGGCTAGTCAGCAACCTCAACCTCAACCTCGCCTGCCACAACCTGCTCCTAGCCCTTTTCCTCAGCCAACAGGACCTCTTCCTTCTGGCCCTTCTCCTACAGCTGGTACCCATGAGCCCCTTTATCCTCCTAGGTCAGTTCCACCAAGTCTCAACCATCTTGGAGCCATCTATCCTGGCCATTACCCCACTGGTCCGATACCTTTCCTTGCTCCCCCTCCCAAAGTCTATTCGGTTCCCATCATGGCCACCCTTTCTCTCCCTAACCTGACCCTGGGTATACCTGTCTGGTACCTTGATCCTCCAGTCGTTACCCCGCCTAGTCACCCCAAACCTTACCTTGATTTGACAACGGTTCAACTGGTTCCCCTAGCTTCTTCCGTTTCTACAGTGCCACCCACACCTCAATAGGACCCTTCTCCTGTTGTGACAACTCCGAGAAAGAAAGGTAAAGCTCGCAAGGGGGAATCCAAAGACAAGGCCACCCTGAATGACCCTGCCCCTACTCCGCCCGCAAAGCCTTGCACCTTATGTGATGTCATCGGTCATGCCACCCATACTTGTCCCGAGTTGCCCCATATTAAACCCATGGTTAAAGTCACGTTCCCTGAGTCTACAGTCCCTGAAACCTATGTTTCTTCCTCAACCGCAGCCAAGAACCCAAAGACTATTCGCACCAACAAACCCTGTGCTCTGTGTGGTGTCCATTGCCATTATTCCCACCATTGCCCCCACTTGACGCATTACTACACCTCTTTAGAGGTAATTCGAGAGTACGAGATTGAACAAAATCAATCCGCCTCTCCCATACTTGCGCAATATGCTTCAGGTCAGCTTGAGGATTTACCTGCTCCCATTGACATTCCCCCTCTCGATGTCGAGATGACGGAGCCTTCTGCCACCATTTTCTACCTATCATCATCCATGAGACCCTGGGTGGAAGTCCCCTTGGAGAATTCCCCTGATGTTGCGCTTGACCTCCCTTCAGCGATCACCCTGGGCTCAACATCAGTAGATCCTTTATCTGCTTACTCTTCTATCACCCCTTGTGACGATGCGTCTGTGACCCTATCTTCTAGTGATGATGATTCAGGTAGCTTCGCCGCATCAGGTGATCTTTCTTCCACCAGTCACCCCATATTCTATCACGATGATGACATTATGGAAGAAATCATCACCCCTGACTTTATCTATTCCCCCTTACATCGAACCCATGCGTTCACACCACATACCCCTTGTGGCCATTACATTGAAACCCAATGTTTGGGTAAGGGGGCACCCACATTTGAGAGACCAAGAGAAGTAACTCTTCACAACTCTCCTAGTGTATCTGGTCATGCCGACTTTAGTACCATTATTCTTCCACATTTATAAGAACCTCTTGAGTCCCATATCACTTCAGATCACTCTAGGGATGACACCCCTTATCGTTCCTTCATCTTACATTAGCAACCCAGTCTTTTAGACATTGTTTTTGACCAACCTATAGGTTTTATAAGAGAGCATCAGTTCATTATCTCCAAATCCTCTTTTTGGGATAGTGACACCAGGTATGCCAACCCAGAAACTTAAATTCCATTTGATTCATATATGCAGTACTAAAAGAGATTTGTAATCCTCCATTTCCTTTATCAAACTGCATAACCATAACGAAAACAAATGGTGCACCATATCATTAAAATGTGTTTATATTCCCCTTTTTCTAAATACATTTTGGCATGACCAAATCATGCTTGGGGGAACCTATCCCCCTCAACCATACAAATCCCAGATCTCAGCCAAAAACAACACTGAAACCCCCTTTCTCTGACAGGTCACACTTTTCAGGTCATTTCCTGGGATAGGTAGCAGTTTTCTGCCTAGTACCTGCTACCTAGGTCACAAAATAGACCCCAAAAAGTGAGACCTGGCTTGTTCATGAGCTCTGGGTACCTGTTAGTTTTTAGTACCTTGATACTTCACCAGGACACATTTTACCCAAGAAGGGTCTCTTCACCTCTCCTCAAAATTGGATTTCCTCACTTACAACACTTGTACTTGAGGCACCACTTTGCCTCTATACTTGTCCTTGTTCGTGTTGATTTTTTTCATGAGTTACCATCTTGTACTCATGTTTTCATGGTCCCCCATTGGACCTTTACTGTGTGGCAGCACCATCGAGTCGCCCTTGTTTAGAGCATCCGATTTGAGTCATCATCACATTCATGGAGTCTATCCCGAGTCCCTTTGTACCCCGCTATAGTCCTCCATCCTTCCTTGCTTGGTCCTCTCTTGTGTCGCACATTATGGCCTTCAGTCCCATTTTCCCCTATCCCTCATGATATTGTGTCAGTCGCTGCCAGGTCATCCATGCTCTTTATGCTTTAACAAGGGAAGTCTTCCATTCGCTACTTAGTATCCCCTACTTCATTATCATCATTAGTGTCAGTCTGTCAATCGCTCTACTATTTTCTCTTGTGCCTTAGTTGAGGATTCCTTATTGCCTCACCTATGGTGGACCTCCTTCTGTCAACATCATCTCATTCATTCTAGAAGACAGGTCTAGAGGGCAGTGTACCTTGGTTCCAGCTTCCACTCTTGTTCAGTGCCCCAGATCTGGCAAAGGGACTACTTATCGCCCTTTGACTTGGTTGTTTCTCACCTTCATCTCCTTTCAGCATGATTGAGATCTGTATACTTGATGGTCCAGCGATGCAGCAGCAGATATTGGTGATTCCCGAGTGTGTGTGAGATGTTTCAACCCTCATGAGGGATTGGCCCTGCAAGTAGCCCCCCACATGCCTGGATGACCTCTTCATTGCAACCTTCGATGCAACTCCATATATTCGATGATGTTGGCCTTAACCGCTTGCAACACCTCTTTTATTTTCATGTATCAGTCAGATCTTGCGAGCCCTTTCCCATGTATAGGGGTCATTTGGGTTGTATTTGTATCTCATGTACTCAGATATTATTGTATAAGCCCTGGCTGTTATCCCAGGCACAACATGTATTTGGGATTCCTCATTATATATTTTATCTGGCTTCTTTTTATGCCAGCATGTACTTTACAGTTCGGTTCCTTGTTTCCTGGACGCACTATTCTTTTGTACTTTGTCTCGACAGGCATAGGTATGCCTCCCCCGCCACCTCTAGCACAGGTACCCTCTCATAAAAAGAGACTTGTTGCACCTGTAAGTCTCATCTCCTCAGGGTCTGGTTCTTCAGCACATTAGGCTACCTTACATATCTCTCTCTGACTTCCCTTTTGATGTTTGGCGATTGAGTTCTTACAACGTACTTCGGTCATACGATTTGCTCCTAACACTCGCACACTGGGGGGCAATCTGTTATACCATTTTTTGGTCATCTAACCTATTATCATTAGATGGACCCAAGTACACCATGTAAGACCAATTTTACCCTAAGTAAAATTTCTTTCGCTATGTAAAATAACTTAATAAAACACATTTATTAAGTTGTTTATGGTCCAAATAGGAAACCCCAAAAGGAAGTATTAAAAAAATCTTTATTTGTTTGATTTTCCTCATGGAATAATCAATTAAACAATAATTTAATTATTATTCCAAGTTATATTTAACCCAAAAAAAGGAAATTAATTAGATAAATCCTTATTTATCTTATTATTTTCTAGGAATAATTATTTAAATCTTATTTAAGTAATATTCCTTGTTAAATATGACTAAATCATTTATAAATAATTAAATAAATTATTATTTATTTAATTATCATTCAACCACTTCCTTAAAATAATAAATAAATCATTTATTTATTTATTATTTATAAATAAAGGGATTTAACCCAAGTCAAATACCTTTTCCCTCCAACAAATATAATAAAATATTCCATAAAAGGTGGATCTAGATTTGGTTAATATTATTTTAATCATACACCAAGATCTAGAATGACCCAATATTTTGTTATAAATAGAAGATTTTTTTCATTCATTGGTCACCTTTGGTTTCCTATTAGATCACTCTGGGTCTATGCTCTTGGTCTGACTTTGAGCCATTATCATTGTCAAATTTTCCATCATTTCACTTTGTGAGCTCCCTTTGAGTTCTATGTTTGTCTGGGTTTTCTACACCAACAAGTGAGAGAAATTATAGATCTGAAGTGCTGAGGACTTTCAAGAACCTATCCCATTGAGGAGAATTGGAAACACCTTTCTTGTTTTCCTCTCAGGTGCCCATTAATATAAAAAATTCTTCCAAAAATATTGTTCTTGTCTTGTCTATTAGATGCATGGAGCAAAACCTTATTTTCACTACTTAATGTCTTTTTATGCATAGATCTGGATTTTTGCAGCTTTGTCTTGATCAACTAACTACATATTTGAAGATATTGGCAGCCATAATTGATGTTAGGGCTATTTTTATGCGTAGCTAAAGTGGTCTTTTTCCGACAAAAGATTCATACTAACATTGACAAATAAATAGATATTAGAGAATAAATGAGGAGCTCAACAGTTTAATTTGAGCCCTCAGATGAAACAAGGTTAAAATTAGATAGTTTTTTGTTTTAAAAAGAAAAATGGATTAGGGTTTGCAAGCTCAAATCACTAGTACAACATGGCTACTTAGTTACTAAAAAAACGACTAAAATTCGCATATAATAGACTATTTTTCGGTCGGTGACCAATAATATCTAATTTACAGTATCTTATAACACGACCAACTTTTGGTCGATTTTAGCTTAGTCATTAATTGGTTATCTCAATTTTGTTGTCTAATTGTATATTTGGTCATTAATTTAGTTACTGATTTAGTCATTAATTTAGTCATTAATTTGATCATTAATTTAGTCATTGATTTGGTCATTAATTTGGTCATTGATTTAGTCATTGATTTAATCTTTGATTTGATCATTAATTGTCACAATTAATTACCAAATACATTACTATATGATCACTCGAGAAAACCAATTAATGACTAAAGAAATATGGCCAAAATGTTGGTTGAGTTATAAGATACTGTAAATTAGCTACTAATAGTCATATATATGCAAAATTTTAGTCATCATTTGAAACCAATTGATGACAGAAGAAATATGGCTAAATTTTAGTCATGTTATAAGATACTGTAAATTAGCTACTAATAGTCGTACATATGCAAAATTTAGCTGTCATTTGTAGTCACAAAATTATCATTTGCAGTAGTCATTTATTCATCATATAAACGATTAATTTAGTAGTTTATATTCATTTCATTTAATTTTATTAATAATCATTATAAATGACTAATTTAGTCATATATTCATTTTATTTGTGTTCATCATTAATCAATATAAACTATTAATTTAGTAGTTTTAAATTGATTTAGTGTTCATTATTAATTAACATAAATTAATTTGTATGATTTTAAAAACGCCATACAATGTGCATGTTCATCTAATATGAAAACACAAAGTCGCATATTTTAATTACAATACTAAACAATATCAAGTGAAACTATAAATAATTTCAACCACATAAATTATATTATGTGAAATATTAAAGTATTACAATATGATTTTCCAACTTAATATTGGTTGGACTACAATTTACACATGAAATGATGTTTCATCATTTCAAACATTATTGTTGTGTTTTCAAGGCATTTCAGGTGAATTCACCAACTCTGAATACTTGACCATCAGTCTTTATATGTGTGTCTTATGCGAGATATTGGCTCTAAGAGTATTACCAGACCAATTCTCCTCTCTCTTTTTTTGCATTTTTCGCTCCAATGTTATTGCTCCCCTCTTTTTTCAATTCATGCTTCTTACCATCAATACTGAGTTCATTCTCTGAAAACAAAAGAAGATACAATGTAGAGTGTAAAACATGAAAGACAATGAACACTATAATATAAACTAAATTATACTATAAATAATTTATACAACATATACCTCAACATCAACAGTGTTAAAGCCATTTTTCTCCATACAAGTAAGAAACTCGAGCGAATTATCTTCATTGGTGCGATAATTGCCACTATAATGTGGCCATATAACCTGTATAAACAAAGAAAATAAAATATCACCATATATATAAAATAACACCTTAGTGACTTAGTATTCAACTTTATAGGAAATCTTAGGAACAATCATGTCAACTAAGTTATATGCTAAAAAGCTCAAGTTGTAGATAACTTGTGAAAACAGATACTTTGAGGTGTGATGTTTAATCCCTATCATTTTATTCACAACAACATTTTATTTTCTAACGCATGAACTTAGTGAAGTATATAAACAACATGTACTCAAATGACAACATGAAAGTAGCTTTTTCTGATAGTCATGAAAATATTTTAACACAAAATAGCTATAAGGATTCCAATAAATATAGTGTAATACTAATTTCATCTTCAAGCTTTGGTTGTTGTTTAAATGGACATGGTACTAAGTATTTTCAATTTCATAGTTAAAAGACAAAATAAAATCAAAATAAACGTCCAAAATACAATCAAATAATAAAGAGAGGATATCATGGAATGGAAATTGAAATTATAAAAAAATTGTTTACCTGTCCAACGATGACGTGTCTGGCATTCCTAAAGCATTTTCTTGCCCAAAATACCCATGAAGTGAAATAATAACAACATTAAAAACCATACGAATTCCTACTAGAAACATTTCCAAAGTCGATGGCTTAGGTGTCTAAACGTTCTCTAACAGCGAATGAACCATATCCAAGATGTGATATGCATCATCTCCCCATCCTTTTTCCAATCACATTTCCTATAACCTGCCCACCACAAAGTCAAGTAACAATCAAACAAAGACATTGACATTTGTTTTTATCTTTTATATCTATAAAATTTGAATCTGATTTGTTTCATGAACATATTAATTCATATTTAAAGCCTTCCTAACATATGAGAAAGTATCAATCAAATAGGACATCAGAAAAATCGACCTCAATGACGTCCTCAAACAATTTCTACAATATCAATATTTTTCTTGTTGTGATATCTTGGGTAGAAAAAAGAACATATCTACAAAATAAAAATGCATATATTTCTTATGGTCAAACTTTGTATATGGTGTATCCTTAAGGAGTTTTTTAAGATGTTCCTCCACCTTTACCAAAGTGAATTGTAGCTTGGTTAAACTATGTATCCTTTCATTGAGCATCCATTTATGCAAGATAAATGTCACACATTATTCTTTCCCATTTATCAACATGCTACATATGATAAATTGAAAGTCGCATAAAACTAAGAACAAACCCTATTCTAACCAAAAAAAACAAACAAACAGTGTCTCCAATAAAACTTGATTATAATATTGAAAAATGAAAAGAAAGTGGACCATTTTTTTTGTTTGAATTTGCCTCTTTTTGTTATGAAAGTGCTCGAGCTTCAAGAACCAACAAATTTTAGGAAAGTCGTAAATGTGAAAAAAAAATATGTTGACTTAATTTGCAGACTTCTTCAAAATGATATGAATGATGCCAATTTCGGATGTGGTAAATCTCATAATAAGAAATGGCATGTATTCTAATAAATTACATTGCAATGTCTACCATGGGCCTTCATGGGTTATAGGTCCTCAGTAGGTTAATCTTGATGATGAAAGAGAGATGGAAATGATAATTATGGGTGGTCCTAGTTTGTATGGTGGATATCTTCAAACCAAGGTCATCATCTCAATGAAACTAGGTTCTGACATGGTAAACATGGATCTGGTCTTCTCCCCATTTCATTCGATCATAATTTGTTAAGACTCAAGAGGACATAATGGTCCTTTAGCTTATAACAGGGTTTATTTTGAGGTTATAAATAAAGCTTATCCAAATCAAATGGATTTTTGGGCTCCAAGAGATATGGATAATTTAAATGGTAACAATTATTTGTTTTTTTCCCAAGATTCAAATGTAGGGATACATTTTGTGTATTTTACTAATAAATAGAATGATAGAAATAATCCATGATGAGAATCTACTAATCATTGTGATTAGGGAAATACATGGAGATAATAAGACTATTTAGGCTCAAATCAAAGATGGTGATTATTCTTGTAGCTACTCAATTGTTGGTAGTTTTTAAGATAGGAATTTCAGTTCTTCAAGGGTGGGTTCCTTCAGCATAATTGCATCTACCTTGGTCATATCACCCAAAAGAAAAACATAAACAAAAAAGAGTAAATATGTCAAGTTTAGGGAAAATCCTATTTGTATAGTTGCCAAGCTTATAGTTCTTTTTTACTCTGTTATAACTCTGTTGAGACCACCTACTCTACAGTAAAAAATGGCAGAGGAGCCATTAGTCATACCTACTCATGGTCTCCTGTAGGCATGATAGAAGAATAGGTTGAGCCATTAATTAGAATCGCACATATATTGAGGAAATACAATTCATTATCTAGTTAACCAATTACACATTGAACCCTATATGGATGAGTAACCCTAAATAAAGAAAATTTTCTCTATCATATGCATTGGAAAGACAAACTAACATTGCTTGTAATTTTTTTGGTTTCATGTTATAAATTCCTTCATGGGAAACTCCTATTCTGTAATGGATTTTTTTCCTAGGAAGGATGCAAAATTGTTCTAATGACATGGAATTAGCTTAGTGAATTTTGACCCTACATGAACAAGGAACTCAAGAGCCTTGGGTGCATCAAAAATAGCATCCTCCAATGAAAATAGTACAGTATCCAACCCAGAAACATCAAAATTATATATAGTTATAGTTTATAATTACAAATTACCATAGATTGTAGCAGTCCTTAAATAAATACAAACTTGAATAAGAAAAAACACAAAACTTCACATTACCCTTCAGTAAGATGTCCTTTATTTAGCAAGAAAGGCTCAAACTTGCATAAATGTGTAAGTATATTCCGCAAAAGATCAATTTCAAAATATTTCTTGAAAAAAATAATATAATATCCAAAGCGAAACCATAGTTGAATGGAACAATGGTGCTTTAAGGTCATCTACACAAAAAGTTTCCTCCTTCAAATCTCTCACACTGGATGGTATGTCGTGCAAAATTAAAAAAAAGTTAAGGAAACTTGTCGAATTCTCTAAAACACATAGCGAAAATGCATAGAATCTTTGTAAAGGAATGCACCTGTAATATTCTTTGATTTCCATTTCATCCTTTTTCCTAAGTTGAACCTCAATGAGTTGTGAACTCAAATTTCTTTGAGAAGAACATTCTTACAGTTGAAATTCAGCATTTGCAGTCTTCCCACCTATGTCACCTTATGAGTATGAATTATTAAAATCTCTTATGTCATTATCCAAAACATTTCTTTCCTAGACACATGATTTTTCAAATAAAGGATTTTATGTAGCATAAGTCCTTTTCAAAATTTCAACTCTCATATCAATTGGAATCCGGTCAAAACTGCAACCTAAAATCGGACCTACACCTGTTTATCTATTACTCAGGATGTGAATTGTGGAATATCTACTAGAGCACTCTTAGCATATGGTAGAGGCTGAGCCCTCCCTCTTATTCCCTTTCCAAGACCTCCCTTAGGACCAAGAGTCAAGTGGCCATCATCAGAATCTCTGAGTGTTGAAGGGCTTTGCATAGACTGATTTTCAAATCGAGCCCTATCCATAATTCAAGCATCTTGACTAGTGAATCCATAGTCACGCCATCCCATATGGGGTTGTGGCCCTTTAATCCCACCCATATGTGGAAGTGAACCCGTCTGTGCAACTTCCATGTAAGGTGGCATCATAGGTCCTCTCCCACCATGATCAAGAGGTGTCACAAGTCTCCGACCTGAATTTCCCATATTGGTACCTCGAGAGCGGCCTCCCTATCCATGTAGTTCTTGCACAGCATCTCGATGAACTTCCTCTATTTTCTTGGGGCCCTCAAATTTCTTCCTTTGTTTCCATCCATTCCTCCTCAGATCAATCAGATCCTTCAACATGAACCTCAGCTTAGAGGGAAGCCCTTGGTTATTGGACATTTTTGTCATCTTATCAAAGTAAGCATCAATATGTTCCTTGGACTTTGAATGGTCAGTCATATGACCAATATTGCTCATCAGTTTGCACAAAGCTTCAACATTTTCCTCCTCTGAATGTTGAAATTCACCAATTAGTTTCTTGATTCATGCATGCATAATTCTTTCGGTCAACATACTTTCTTTATAAAGCTCACCAATAAACCTTATATTTCCTAGCATTCGTCGTCATGTTGCAGCCTTCTTCTCCCGTATTTCTTCTGTTGAAAGGCTTTTTCACCATGCTCTTCTGCTTTCTTAGCCTCTGCCTCTTCTCTTTCATATTTTTCAAAAATTTCCTAACATTTGTTCAAAAGAACTCGATTGAAAACAACCTTCTCATTATCTTCATACAATTCTAGTATTCCTGCAGGAAGCTGAAAATTGAATTTTGCATACATTTCACAAATAGCCAGCTCCATAAAGGCTTTGTCAAATATTTGAATATTATACCATGAATACATGATGCAAAGTCAATGTTCACTTCTTTTACATGTTCAAAAAGTTTCTCAAAGTTTTGGGGTGTTAATTTATTAAGGATGGATATTATTTGTCTTTGTTTCAACTGATCCTCATCAGAAACCTTGCCCACTTCATATTGGTTCTCTGATATATGAACTGTGGGCAGAGAATGTTGTGGAGGATGAATAAAACCCTTCTTCGAACCAAAATCACACTGCCACCCATCAGCATCAGAATTATTTCTCACTAGTCCAACTTGTGGAAGTGGTGCTTGCACATAAGGCCCTCTAGGAAGGATGACATTCATACTCATTTGTGTTGCACAGGTATTTATTGCAAAGCCAATATTATAACCTTGTCCAGATCGAAACACAATAGAGGAACCACTAATATCTGCATCCATATGCATATCACTGCCATCAGCACAAGCATCCACCGGCTTGACCCATTTATCATCATCCAAACTGGCCATGAATGGATTGTAGCCATTTTATTTTGTCCTGTTAATGGGCGTGAACCATTTGATATGCTAATTTTTGTCTTTAAAGGTTGATGAAAATTAGATGAAATGTTACCATATGACCCAGCTAGCATCGATGAGTAGAAATTCATTAGGCGTGAACCACTTAAAGAAACGGAACTTGAAAGTGGAGGTTTGTATGTAGACAATCCTGCTAATGGAGGAATGGAATCTTTAATTGATGACACAACATCAAAGATCAAAGCAATGAAATAAAATCATTGTGGAAAGAAATATGAAAAAATTGCTCATTTTTTGGATATCAAATATGCTCCAAGTATGGGTACAAACATGAGAGTTGAATTTTCAACTCTCTAAGCTCTTGTCAATGTGGTCAACCAAAAATATGTCAAAAAACTAAATATTTTGGGGGATTCAAAACTTGTTGTGGATTGAGTCTACGACAAATTCAACATAGTGGCCCCTCATTTGGCTCACATTTTTCAAGGTATCAAACAATTCAACAAGTTGAATTGGTTCTCTTGTGGCCATATATACCATGAACTCAATACCCTAGCAAACAAGCTCTCCAACTTATTCCACAAGTGCTAGAATACCAAGAGTATACGAATAATAATTTTGTGGGGGTTGTTGAATTCCATATCTAGTTTTTTGTCTCGCTTATTACTATATTTTGTAATGATATATGTAAATGATCCAATGATTATCCGAAAAGTGATAGAGAATATTTTTTTTCTTTTAAAAGCTCACACAATATACAATTGGAACAAAATTTTATTACTAGAAATCAATCAATTACTTCTACATAACACTAAAAGTGGCAAAAGCTCTATAACCTTTGATCACTTTGAACGTCAAGCACACTAAGAACCTTGACAATGGGGTTCTAATAACATCACCAAAGATCCAAAATTGACAAAGCACAATTTAATGAGTATTGATTAGTCAAAATTACCATGTGGATCAACTACTCATGTCGAAATGATGTATATTGGATTAGGTGTGGGTTGCACTTGTATTTGAAAGAGTGAACACAACATGGATATAGAACATTGAATACACTAGGAACCTTGACAATGCGGTTCTAATAACATGGCCAAAAATATAAAATTGACAAAGTACAATTTAATGAGCATTGATTAGTCAAAAGTACAATGTGGATCAATGACTCATGTAAAAATGATGGTATATTGGACTAGGCGAGGATTGCAATGGAATTGGAAAGAGTGAACACAACATGAATAAAGAGTCACTTGGAGAAGGAATACAAGGAATCTCAATCTTGGTTGCACATATAGGGATGGACAAACAAGAAAGTAGAAGCATTTGCAACACCATAAAAAATGGCAACTCATTTTTTCTAAGAGACATCCAAAAGAGTCATCCAAAAGTGCATTTTTTTATAGGGAAAATGCTTAAAATCCTCCTTTTGGAAAATGCATCCTTCACATTAGGGAAAATTTTCCATTTACATTTCCCACAGAGATATGTAGAGAAATGTTTCTTCAATCATCCCAAAAAATGGGAAAATTAAAAAACCCTTTTAGAAAAATGCATTTCCCTCTATGTTTCACCACATTTCCCAAAAGAGATATGTGGAAAAATATTTCTTGGAGCATCCTAAAATAAAAAGACACCTTGGGAACATGGGAAACATGGATGTGCCCCCTCCCACCCTAAGGGACATATCCCTGTAGGACAGTGGTTTTTTCATTCATTTAGTGGCATTTCTGAGTCATCATTACTCATTTGTTTATGAGTACAAAGTTTATCATATATTGTTATGTTGAATGGTAAGCATGTGTCAAAGCCCTATAAAAAGAGGAGCTACTTCGGGTAAAATCAAGGCCAAGGCCTCACAATTGGGACTAAACCTTCATAGTTGCAATATAAGCATGTGGACAACAGCACAGTGGAAATTCATTATAATATAGAGACCTTACAAAACCATATTTTCTTGATGATCACAGAGGCTTTGGTATTTCACTTTCACTAAGCATAGCATATATTGTTATCTATTGGTAAGGTACATCTATAACGCCTCATTTACAGATACTTCCAAAAGTCTTCCTTGGAAAGATTAATTTTATTTTAACAATCAAAGAACTTCTATAACAATTATTGTTGACTAGTGTAAAAGCATAGCTATGAAAGAATGGAAAGGTGTTGTGGGATATATCTAACATGCAAAAATTAAGAACTGAATAAGTAAGAAGTGATGTTATCCCAAATCATGGTGCAAATTGACTAGTATTAAAAAAATTTCCACTTCATACTGTCACACTAGTGTGTTTGTAGCAAAAAATTAGTATTGTTGAAGGTATAACTATAGAAATGTAAAAGAAAATATCCACGATGAAATTTTTTCAGTTTGAACCATATATATGAACTTAAAACACATTTTGGATAACAAGTACATACTTGTTCAAATCCTGAGCAAAATTCCAGAAACTACAATGCTGATCCAACAATATTTGACGAAAATTCTATGCTTGCAATCAACTGCATTGGCTTTCCTTGAGGCAAAATTATTTCATACATCTCTTTCTTGTCTTTGCATTTCTTCTTCTTCAAATTCACTTTTTCTTCACTGAAGATCAGATACAGAAATAGATTGATCATTGATCCCCTTGATATCTTGATCCATGTCAGACTGGTTTTTGGTGGTTTGCACCATACACCATGGAATTCTACATATGCATTTAACACCAAATTTATCTTTTTTTAATAACTCCACTTTACACCAGAAAATATAGCACCAATTGAGTATCCCACATTATCCCCACATTATCACCACTTTTACACTACTATTTAAAAAATAAAAAAATTTCAAATCATTTACAAATAGTGGTGCTAATGTGAGGGTAAATGACCCTTCTTCTTGTAGTGTTACATGCATGAATAGAAGATGAATTTATTTATTACGGAAAAAATATGTATGTGGAAAAATGTATTGCATAAGCAGTGGTAGTATGCATATTTTGATATATGTACTAGAATTAAAACGTGAACATATTTCCTAACAATTTTCACTAGCGTGCTGGTATGTATAAATGCTACCTAGCTATTTCCAGAGATAAATTCAATGAGGATACTTGATTTTATAGGAATATATACTCAATGAATATGAAATATATATATATATATATATATATATATATATATATATATATATTCTGGCTTATCAAGGGTTTGACTGCTAGAAAAAAGGACATGCAATTTTAAATAAACGAGAACATGTTTCATAATGACCAATAGTAGAATATTGGCCAAAATGTTTCTTTGCTTTCAGGCCGAGGGATGAGACTGAAGTCTGTAAAAAGTAGGTGTGTTTGTTTTTTAAATAAGCTAAACAAAAAAAAACCCAAAGTTTAATTATATTTTTCCACTTCCATTTCTTAAATAGATTCTCTGTTTTTAAAACCATCAACAACATCTGCTTACAGACTTGCTTTAGGATCAATGAAAGAGGACCCTTACTAATTTCTTGCAAAGCTTACCAGACCTCAAATGATAGTGATAAAGTATGATGTTACCTGTTGCAAATCATATAGCGTACACACCATTGTTTTTTGTTGTGACAAGGGTTATTGTACAATCAACATTGTCTTAACTATCATTGACACTTCACTATCACTGTATGTCACTGTGTTGAATATAATACATCATCCCATCATAGATTATAGATATATATAAGGTAATTACAGTCACCTTCCTGATTCATTGTCTTTACAATGCTTTTCCGCTACTGTCAGCCAATTGTCAATTTCAAGGATTCATTGCAACAACTTGCAATATATATACAAGGTCAGCTAATTAAGATTCTTCCCATATTCAATAGTGACGAAATTGTTGCACATATTCAAAACATCTTCAAATACTGAATTTTATTATTCTTCAAATCCTAGACTTTGGATTAGGTCTGAAACTCTTTAAGGTATCTCAAATGTCTTCTCCAATGTGTGTCACAACAAAAACACTATCATATCATTGTCTTATATAAGACTATTGTTATTGCTATGTCACATATCTGCTCAAGCCTACAAGGTATCTTGGTGTGAGGGATTCTGACATCAACATATGTAGTTGTCAAATATAGTCTTTGTTGCTTATTAAGGTCAAGACTACCATCAATCCAAAACCTTGCGAGGCCTTTTATACACTACTTCTATCTAATATAGATAAAAGGCTTGCACCGTGGGAACTATGAATATTAGTCCTCTGTCTATTCATACTGCTGCATACAGAGGAAGCCTTTGACAAAATTATTATATAGCCAATAATGACACTATATTGAAGCCAACTTAAGCACAAAATTCTGCTTGAATACCTTGCATATTGCAGAGTTTTAATGTTTCATAAACTATAATATGTATGAATAGACCTTGAAATATTTAGATTCAAACTCCAGAATTCTGAATCAATTGTTTGAATTATTCATCTTTATAATGGTTTTGGGTCGTAGATGACTGAATTGATGACCAAAAAAGTGCATAAGAATCATGATCTAAAAGGGGTTGCAGACATATCAGTAAAACATTTATCTGCAAATCTGAAATAGGTCATATGCCCTTGCCCTAACCATAGATGACTGAAATGCTTCAAGGAGTTGTAAACAATATTTTTGGGAATGTTCAAATAGTCCTCAAGATAAAAGGATCACTGGTGTAAGTTTTAAATACAAGCCAATCCAAAAGGAACTTAAATACTTTCACGTCTTAACAACTCATACTTGCTGATTGATTTGTAGCCCCAAGAGGATTGAAATAGCTCCTCACTTCACAAGATAGAAAATATGCTGAAATTCAAGGATTAGAGTGATAATCCACAAAGACAAGGGCTTATGCTACAATTCTGGAAACTTCATCAACCGTTCATGCAATTTCTTTTAGAGCCAAACTATCAGTGAAATGTGATACCACCAAACCATTCATGCTTAGTAATAAATTCCTAATGAGGGCTGAAATTATATAAAGAAAAAGTTTTAAAACAAGCCTGAATGGATCGTTAACAACCCTTACTGATCATCGATTTATATTAATCACAGAGACAAGGGTGTTGCTCAGAAATTATGCCGCAGGGAGTTATTTGAATTTGCATGGATGAGTCTTTTATAACACTCTTGCTAGGCTCTGTATCCCTAGTTCTTACGCACTATTCAGCAATGAACCTACTGGCCGCAGAGGAAATCCTTGTATAAAATATGATACCCTTAAGGGGACGAAATTCTACTCCTTGGAATTATGAAACCAAACCAGATACTAAGAAATACACAAGAAATGGATGCAGAGATAAAGAAGTTGCTTCAAAAATATTAAAGAGGTTGTTAATGCTCGAAACTTACACGGATCAAGACCCTTCCTACCATAGATGGAAGAAGAAATTACTGCATGTGTAGAGAGAGACAGAATTGTTTCCATGTTGTTGACTGATAGCTTTCCCTCAGGCCTGATAGATTTCTCTCTGACTTGGGCTTGCCCTCACCTGTGCTCCGATACCATGTTAATTTTAACATTTTCTTTGCATAGTACAGTTAGATCCATGTTCAGTGTTCAAATTCATCTTTGTCCAAGCTAACCTTCCCTTTTCAGTGTTCAACTTTATCTTTGTCCATTGTAGCGGCTGGTTTCATTTTCCACAGTAAAGACATATCCGGTCATCATCACTATTGCGAGTTAAACCGTAACGCTAGTATTTGGTTTTATTTCTTACAAATTAAACACTTTCGGTCACCAACAACATTATGAGGGAAATCATAATTGTAGTGTTTGGTTTCATTTACCGCAAATCAATCCCTTTTTGGTTTCTAATGAGTGAAAGCAAAAATGGATAAACTGAAATGATGTAAAAATCATAAGATATTTCAAACAACAATTAAAACATGGGTTCCTAACAAAATTAGAGCATTGAAGTGATACTAGGGCATAACATCAACAAGTTTGACTGGGGTTCTTCATCACTTGTAGGAGTTGAGGCTTTTCTTGAAATTAAGAAGTCGACTTACCCTTCCTTGCCCCTTCGTACGTAGAATTATGAGTTAGTATGCATTGCCAGGGACATCTGCCTGGTTCATTCAATAAGCCAAAAACTCCTTCAGAACTTCATCCACAACATTTTCTGTGTCAAGCAGCGTGCCGACAGTAAATTTGGTGGTCAAGGCGTTAAAAAAAGAAAAAAATAGTGTACTAAATATTTAGTATAAACAAAAATATTTAGTAGCTTTACATAATCCCCGAGAGGCCTTGTGCTTTCATGATTAACCAAAAAAATTTGTGCGTATTTACTTGCAGTAACGACCTTATCTTCAATGTTATCGTTTTAATTTTTTGTAATGCAAGGGGATTCTGTTGTATCTAACTTTGTCTCTTTGTTATTTACAATGTTACTTGCCAACTGCCCCTCTTCACAAAGACCCTTTGTTGGAAGATTTGTCTCAGCCTTGACCGTGCTTTTTCTCTTGGAATTACTTTTGGTATTTATTGATTTACCATTCAGAGCACTATCAGATACCCTCTTCGCATCATTGTCAATATTACAATCCAGATTTCCCTCATTCAAATTGACCTCCATTTTTACCATATTAATTCTCTTATGATTCTTCCCCACCCTTAGAACTGGAACAGACTCTCTATGTGAATCAAGACCTCGGTAACTTATGGTTTTATAGCTAGTACTTAATTTTTTTGCTTTTTTATGCTATGAAACAGTTCTTGGAAGAGCAGAGGATTTATATAATGGCTTTTGCAACTTGAGAACTTTTGAAGGATTGGAAGACTTGACCAATGGATTTTTAGATTTCCCATCCTTTTATGGAGACACTAGAGGGGAACTGTTTTTCTCCTTTAGAGGAGAACTTTCAGTGGCTTCTACAAAATCCATGGAACTCTGAACATGCTTCAATTTCTTGACAAGATATTTCACATTGATATTTCTAGAACAAAGGCTTCAACTTCTTGACAAGGTATTTCACATCGACATTTTCAGAACGAATAGATTCCAAGAGACTGTTTATTGTTGAAACATTCAAAGAATTGACACATTCCTATGTCAAGATATAAGAAACTATCAGAAATAAAACACGTGTGTGCGATGAGAGGACAAGAACTAAGAAACAGAATTGTTATGGACAGGTTTATGGATGTAAACCATTACGCAACAGGTGGTATAGTAAAATAACCTATTAAGCAAACACTTAGGGAAAAAATTTGTGTACATGATTTCTTGCCAACAACATTCTTGCAAGACGCCATGAATTCCAGAGTCTTTTGCCAGCACTACTACAATCTCAAGTGATGTCATCGGAATAAAAAATCCTTGTGAATGTGCTTCTTACGTCTAGAATTTGTTCTTATTTCTACACTATGGATAGGTACACGTGTCTACATCATATTGGCGAGCTTTTCAGCGATAATTCTACTTCAAATTGTTATCAAGATTTGGGTAGAAGAAATGAAGCGTAAGATATTTGGATTGTATCTTTTTGTGTTTTCTTGGTAAATTTGGTTGAGAAGGATAAATTTTCCGCAACTTTGTAGATATTATTTTTAGAATTGAGTTGACTTTCCCACCCAAAAAAAAATGGAAATATCAAACCACAAAATTAATATCAATCCCTTCATTCAATCGTAGGTTGCGCCGTTGGAGGAGCTGCGCTGCTAGCGGTATTGTCCCTAATTTATTATCATCTGAAGAAAAAAAAACCTCTTCCTGACGAGGCTATTTCTAGACATTTTCCTGGGATCAAGATGGTAAATTTGCCTATATTCTCTTACGAAGAACTTCATCATTCTACAAATTACTTCCAAGAGGAGAATGAACTTGGGGTTGGAGGGTTCGAGTCGGTGTATATCGATAAACTTGTGATGGACGAATTGTTGTCGTAAAGAGACTATATCAGGATAAATGTAGGAGGCTCGATCCATTGTTCGACTTTATGGATGCACCCCTGCAGACAGTCTAGAGCTATTGCTTGTATATTAGTTTGTCCCAAATGGAACCCTCGTCGATCATTTTCATGGCGATGGAAAAAACCCCACGGGATCCCCACATATCAATGAGGATGCATATCGAGAGAGAGAGAGAAAGATATTGGGATAGCCGAGGAAGGATTTCTTACAACAATACACATTTTTACTTTATGTGGCTCCATGGCATAGAGAGAGGGATTAGGCTGCATTGCATAAGAATGGTATAAGTCACGCATCATTGTGCAGAGATGGAGGGAGAACACATCGTAGCACGAAGGGAAGAATGGAAATGGGAGAAATTGTAGTAACAAAGTTTGTTTGGGTGCACCATTGCAAAGGAAAAGGGAGCTCATCTACCTAGTAGAGAGGGAGTTTCACAAGTTAGAGCACAAGAGAAATCAGCAGAACCGCACAAGAGAAATTAGAAAAATGGGCAACTTCGCCATCTCTTCCCGGCTTACCCGCAGTGGGTTTCACAAGTTGTAGCACAAGAGAAATCAACAGAATCGGGCAACAACATAAGTGGCTAGTGATATCTGAACTAAATATCAAAAAATGGAAAACAATTTGAATGTAAAATTTAAATCCATTTCTTACTTGCAAGATCCTTCGGCATTTCAGTGAAAAATGGAAACATTCTTCGATAACTACTGATATTTGAGAATTTCAATAACTTCAACTGCAAACTTGGAGAAGGTGTCTGCACATGAATGAAAACTTGTTAAAACCCCACTCCAGCAATAATAAAAAAATAAGTGTCCAAAATATTTGTGTTGAAACATTTTACAGGGTCCACTATTTCTATGATGAAAAGGATACTCTCCGAACAAACCCCACCATTTTACAGGGTCCACTATTTCTATGATGAAAAGGGTACTCTCTGAACGAACCCCACCATTCTCTCGAGCTAGAAACTCTAACATAGATCTCATTTTTAGTTTTGCACTATTAAGGGTTTCAGAATGCGAAATTCTTGAAACAGCTTTGGAAATGCCAGACGACGAACATGAAGGAGGAGTGAAGGGAAATGCCACCACGATCTTGAGATCTGAGAAGAGTGATGGTGAATTAGGCATTTTTTTCTCCAGATGGGTATTATCGTCCGATAGCTTCTTCGTTCTTTCCGCGAGAGAAGAAGGGCACCTGTTCGTGAGGGTTTCAGTGCCATTTCAATGGGTTTTTTTATTTCTTTGGCTGAGGGTCAGAAAATTTTCCTTCCTCTTATATCCCCCATTGTTGAGACTTTGCAAGTGATTTGGCAGTATTTTTTCCCATTTCCCATAGCATCTTGTGAGACCCGCTGTGGGTAAGCCTGGGGAGTTTTTCCATCAGTGGAAGAAGGCTGCGAGAAATTGAATGAACGAAGAGGGTAGTTGTGTGAAGGAGACTAAAGATATTGGAGGGGTGGAAAACTTTTGGAGGAAAGTTGGTGCAATTACAATTCAAAAAATTCAATTCTTCTCCACCAAAGTTCAAATCATCCCACCAACTCATTTTATAAAGGACAATTGCGAAACCGCTCACTTCTGGCTATTTATTTAAAATAAAATGAATGCAGCCATCACAAAGTGGTGTCTCCTAATGATATGATTTTCTTTTAAAGTGCTTTGAAAGTAGCCAAACATGTCTTTATAGAGTGGAAGAAAGTCAGAAATGTTATATATTGTAAATTCTATAGAGTGAGTTATCAATACACAAGCAACAAAGCATTTAATATTATATAGCCATGATATATATTATTTAATTTGAAGTTAAACAATATATAAAATATTTAGTGTTTTCTTCCAATGTGCAGGTTGGTTTCTATCATATCGTGTGTGTTGGTTTTATTTTTGGGTAATTTCCAAACTTTTTCTATTAGAAAGGCTATAAGGTATATTTTTTAAACCATTCATTTTGTAAATATAATTAAGATTATTAATATTTAATAATTAGTATGGGTATCATGCGACGCTTTATCATGTTGTAAATATCATTTCAAATGCATGTATTGTTGAAATTGAAGGGGGAAATCTATATGAATCTGGACATCTAGGAGAGAAACTTCATTGAGGGAAAGTTGTGAGGGGATTGGGAAAATTTTCTATTTAACTAAATTAATTAATCAAGGGAAAAAATTGAGGACTAAGGAAGGGGGAATAGAAGAAATTTTGGGAAAAAATATAGAGAAAGTGAAGATTAAAGAATAATGCAAAGGGAACAAGAGGAGAACCATGGAGAGTTCTTTACCATAGAAGCATTGTAACCTGTGAATTGGGTGCACAAAACCTTTCCACACTTGAGTGTAAGGAAGTGATGTGCAATGGAAGGAAATATGAAGCCTCTTGAGTTAGGGGCACTTGGTGTGGAGGTAAGCACTGAAGTGAATGGGGATTGGCAATCAATGAGGGGTTTCACCAAGTTCAGGGACTTGAAATAATTATGAAAATTTGTTTGACTAAAGAACATAAGGCATAATTGGAGAAGGGAAGAACTAAAGGTAGGGCTCCTTTTTTTGTTATGCATGTTTTACATGGCCCTTTTTGTTGTGTTGCAAGGCCCTAACTTAGCATTGAAGTGTAATTATTTAACCTTATCGAAGGAGAGTGGCCTTAACCATGAGTAGTGTAACAAACCCTCCTACTCCCTTGGGTTATTCTTGGGTTATTGAAGGTGTTATTATAAAATTAACCGAATCTCCAAGGTATATTATGAAAATGGGGTCACAAAAATCATATTTTCCCAAACTCCTTGAAACTCAAAACCATGCCACCATCTTGTTTGATTAAACCAAATGTGGTGTAATTATCTGTAATGGTGGTCGATTATACGAGGAGAGGATTTTATGAGGAGGCACTGGATTTTTAATGTGATATGCAAAAAAAAAGTACTGAACCTAACCATTTCACACTCACCAATGTTCTATCTGCATGTGCTAATTTGGTAAATTTGTGGCATGGAAAAGGAGTCTTGTTTTGTGATCACCTCCCACGAGGATTCACCAACATCTCATCCAATTACGCTAGTATAAAAAGTCTCAGGCTCTCGGCAGTGAAAAGGAACATAATGCATGCGCCCTCAATCTCTTCTACATACTTGTAGCTCTCCTCCCAAACGAAAGCCACTAGTGTGGTGTGTTCACTTTGCCCTGAATCTTGTGCAAACATCCTGAGGTAAGGAACTATTGCACCAAGGTATGGATCCATTATGTGTCATATCCACTGAAGGAGAACATGTTCGAAACAATAGGTAAATTCTCACAACTATCCCTTTGTGGGATGTTGAGAACTCCAAAATGCCACATGCTCATTAATGAAATCTATAAATTGAGAACTTTCGCACAAGACTCAAAGTCATACTGCACTTGAACCAAAAGGCTCAGGATCTGGGTAGCGCAAAGGAACATTTGCAATATGATTTGTACTATTCTCATCTAGATCATTTCGCATGGATATCTTCTAGAATTGAAATGCATATTCCAGGTTCCATAGAACATCTCCCATGGAAGGCCTGTCGAAGCCCATCTCTTCCAAGAACTTTTCGGTAGTCTCCCTAAACATTTTTAGAGAACCAGGGTTGATGGTCCCAACAAGGTGAGGGTCAATTATTTTATCAAGCTTTCGCTTTTTCTGCCAGTGCATTTCCCTTGCACACAAGAACTCCAGTAACACTACTCCAAAAGAATACACATTAGATTTCTCTGTCAATTGCTACCTTTTGAAGTATTCAGAATCAAGGTACCCAAGGGCCAAAACTACCTTTGGATCCAATCTTTGAATGTCCAAAGTCTACCACCTTTTCCTGTGAGCCTGTTATTTAGATAATAGCAGAGGATTCACGACAAGGGAATTAGATTACATTGACCATATATTGGAGCTTCATTGGTATCTTTCCAGTCAAACATTTTTCCAATAAGTCAAGGGAATCTAAATTGGTGCAACTGAAAATGAAAGGAAAGATTTTTCTGTTGAGGCCAAATCCCACGATGCTAAGCTTGAAAACCCTCTCATTATCACAGGTCACGCCTTCGAGCTCCAAGATGGTGATCTTGCAGGGGTTTTGACCTTGTCTCCAATTCATGGTCACACCTTCAAACTCTAAGATGATGACATTGTAGGGGTTCTTATCTTGTCTCTAGTCCACTACGTGAGCTTGAGTACATAAACCTAGCACCATGTCGGGTTAAGGGGCATTATGAGTATTTGAGAAATAAATCTGGATAGAGAAATGGAATTCTTGAGACATTGGCTATCATACATATTTGGTTTCCTCTATCAACGTACCAAAGTCATCATTCCTCCAAAAGGAGCCTTCTTCCCATCTGGCAGTGGGAGGTGTCTCTGTGCTTCCCTGTGGTGGTGGGAGACGACATTTGGCTCCTTCACTGGTGGTGTTTTTTTTCTATAGTGGGAGGTTATGTCTCTGGACTCTACACACGGCGGGGTTCCTTGAACTTAGCGAATTATGAAGCCCTAGGTGTGGTGTGGGTCTTCTCCCTCCCTTATCGTCCATGGCCTTGTGGGGGTGGAAAAATCACAAAATTATCATGGTGGCTCCATGCCAAGGTGGAAAGAATGTTGGGGCATGCACGACTCGCAAGTGTGGGTTCACATGGGGGCCGTGGAGGAGGTAAGCGGGGGGATAGCAGAGGTGGGGGTTTGAGGGTTCAAAAGAAGAGTCGTCGGGGCAGAGGAGGTTATGGTGGCAAGGGGAATTGTAGGTTTGATTGATTTGAGGTAAATGAGGGGAAAGTTATCCAACATTGCTACCTATAGAACTATCGTGCACTTATCAACAGCCTGATGGAAAGAGTGGACACAACTAAGAGATTTTGTTGTGAGGAGCATGCATAGCAGATAGAAACATTGGACCAAATGCACTATTTAAAATGCCAAGTCTCTCCTATTGGTATTGGTTTGGCCAGGCCAAAATCGACTCACTGAAAAAGTAGAAAAGTTGGAGACTTGGTTGGCGCACTTTGAAGGGCATGGTTAGTGTGACTTCTGTCCTTCACCGCATCTAGGAACAACCCTAGACAACCCTGCAGCCATCACGTTAGATGAATATTATTCTATTTTGTGTTCTTTATGTGTTATATGTGTTTTTGTTCCTCTAGCCCAACCGTTTATGGACAATGTGCCTAGTCCCTCTTTTGTATTTTTTTGCATCTGGTGCAAATTTTTGTCAACAAACCAAGCCGAGGTGAGACCACCTATTTTGTAACTGGCTATATGCAATCCATTTTTCCTACATGAATATAACATTGATTTATAACAAAAAAATGAAGGTTCATACATCATTAAAAAATTAATTAAGTTTCATACTTAAATTAATAAATTTTCATACCTATTTACTAAATAGGTCTATAAATATATATTTTAGGTTTATCTACATATTATTTATCAAATGTAAATATGACGATTTAATACTAGATTTAAATGAAATCACATGTTTAACATAAGAAATGTTATATTTATCTATTTATTGAATGTAAATATGAAGATTTAACCTTATATTTAAAACAACTCACACTTTTAACATAAATCAATGAAGTTTAAAAATTAAGCTTTATGGCCAAATATTAAATATAAATATAAATATTAATTTGGCTATCTAATTAATATTACCTTTACTAAAATTATAATGAAGGCATTAGTGTAAAGTTGATAGATGATACATGCAATTATGTTAATTGTAGATGAATCCGTCTGCACTGTTAAACTTTAGAGACAAAAGGGTATTCATAATTTTAACACTGTAAATTTAGAGACCTCTTTGTCTCTAAATTTTAACACTGCAAATGGATTCAGAGACATCTATACTGAAATGTAACACTTCAGTACCAAAAGTGAAATTTTCCATATATGGAGTGACACAATTAAAAATTACTGACATAAATGAGTAATTCATATACTTGTTGTACTTGTTATTTGGGCACCATATTTTTATTCTTGGACTATAATAGTCATTTACAATAATCATTATTAATTTTGTCACTTATTGTCTAGTCATACATTTTAATCCTAGACTAAATTAGTCATTTAAGTTAGCCGATTTTACTTTAGTCACTTATTATCTAGTCATGTATTTTATCCCTAGACGAAATTAGTTGTTTAAGTTAGTCGCTTTTAGTTTACTCACTTATTGTCTAGTCGTATATTTTATTCCAAGAATAAATTAGTCATTTAAGTTAGTCATTTTTAGTTCGGTCACTTAAAATTGCTCAAGTTTAGTAGTAATTCACTTGAAATCATTGTAGTGACTAACATTTTTAGTCACCTAGTTATTAATTTCATCAGTTTTTACTAGTGAATGCACCCATGCAAATAAAGAAAAATGATATAATAAATGGTGGGTAGGTAGAAATTAATTACTCAAGGCATGGATAAACATCATTTGGAAAAATTACTAATTTCCCTCCCCACAATGTGTTCCAGTACTAAAGTCCTTCAGTTCTAAGACTCACAACATTTCTTTGACTTCTGGTAGGACCAGACCCATGTCTTAATGACTGATTGGCACTAAGTATTGAATTCTAACTCATTAAAACTTTTCCCCTTCATAAAAACCCTTTTCCCTTAAATATCATTCATTTTACCCTAATAAACCCCTCTTCCTAAGTCAAAATGCATATTTACCTAGGAAAAGTAAAACCTCCTTGATTAATTCTCATTTCCTACAAAAATACTCAAAAAACCCACAAAAATATTTTTTCCTAAAGTTTAAGTGTGAAATGATTATATTAGTCATTACAATGAAGAAATCCCGCCTAAAAACATGATATTATATTTTACTTAGTGTATTTGTTATTCCCGCATTCATTTCATATTAACACTTAACTTATATATTAACTCCTTTATTAAAACCTTCTATCCCATATTATATTAATTCATGTTTATTAAATAAGTCCCAACCCATACTTTATTGTTTATCCTATGGTTTAATTTCCCCATGTGATATATTCCCCGCTCCCCATAGGTTAAAATCATCCCTTTATATAAATAACCCGTCCTATGTCAAAATCACACCTATCGACAATATATTGGTTTAAATTACATTAAACCCATCCATCCAATTTAACATTAAGACTTTATGTTAAAACATTGTTTTAATGTAGAAATTCAAAACTCGATGCATAAAAGAACTCCCAGGCCCAACACCCATTACCCGACAGCTCCATCAACTAATCCTAGCCGTTCACATCCCTCCATCCAATCCAACAGCCTAGCATCCATATCGCAATTTCAATAGCGCGATCAATAAAAAAATTCGAATTTGCGATATGAGCGGTTTTGCCCCGCTCTCTCTCTTCCACGCGTCCATTTTATATTGGATCACATCCATTTGAGTAATACCATTTAATGCCCTCTGACGATGCAATAACCGCTCAGCGGTAAAAAACCTCCTCGCGTCATACCGCTTCCATTTGAATTGACGGATATTAAATGCATAAACTATTTCAATCAAATCTCTATAAAACATCATATTTACGTGTTTCACACCTTTCTATTGATTTTTTTACACGTTAAACCTTCCCGACTCAAGAAAAGACGTTACTGCCCTGTTTTCATCCACAAACAATAGAATTCAGTCCAAATCACTGCTGCAACCGCTCAAAGCCTCCAGTTTGCGTTTAAAAGACCTCAACAAGCTTTTGAAAGCTTCTAGACTCCTAGAAAACCCTTCTTTCAAGTCAAATGCCTAAATTTACACGTATTTTTCAAGAAAAATACCCATCCATCGTCTGAAAAGAACTATACTGTTGGATTTAAGCCTTCTTGAAGCATGTTTGCCTAAGAAACACCCTTATTTTCTCATATATACATCTCTGCTGCAAACCTTGAATATTTTCACAGTTACTAAAGAATGTATTATGTTTTTGAAGCAAAATTAAAGATAATTTGGCCATCTACAGATTTTTAGAAGCCCTTTGAGTGATTAAAAATATTTCTACAGTGTTTAAAAGCCCTTTGTGCATGAATTTGACTATTTTATGGATGTTTCATTAAAGAAGTCTACAGTAAACCCTTGTCAAAGCTTGTCCTGAAGTCTGTAAAAGTTTTAAAAAAATGGTTTTTGAGCAGAATTGACAGTTTGAGGCTGAAGAAACCATAATTTTATCTGTTGCAGTCCAAAAGAAACCACTGTCATACCAAAATACCTTATGTAAACATTCTAATCTTACAGAAGTGTATTAAAAACCTAAAAATCAGTCTTTAAGATCAAAGAGGGTTAAATTGTTAAAAACAAATATACCAATGGCCTCTAAAAGCACAATTGTCATCAATCCACTACAACCTCCTGTTGTAGATGTTGGACATACCCCTTTAGCTGATGTAGACTATAAAATCACTGATCTAGTAATTGAATTCAATATTCTTGAGCTCCACTGTTGGAGCCAAGAAAAATCTTTGGATCAAGTAGATGAAGTACTTGTTTGGCAGTCTAATTTGCCCAAATATGTAGTTCCCCATACCCATCAGTGCCTTGAGGTCATCATACTGTGTCAAGCTCACTATTCTTGAGATCAAAGAAAAATTGTTAATGTTGAGAAATAAGTATTATTTACTATCACTACTGAGTCCATAAACCAAATGCTTCATTTACAACCAGAGCCAAATGTAGTCCCTTTGTCCATAAAAGCTCTTACAAAGTTTTATCTAGATTTAAAATTTCCTAAAAGATTTCAAATCTTTCAAACATTCATGCCCTCATATGTTGAAATCCCCAAGCTAAATCCTCCATATTCATCCTACAAATTCCCAGAAGGATCGAGACGCATTATCTCAATGTTGTCTTTTATCCTTGGTTACTCCACTGATGAACACACTGATGAATCTATACTTGGTTTTTTGTCCATCTTTGTGCCTGGTTAGCCCCCTAAATTCATTTATAACTTTGCTGAGTATATAGATGATAGTATCCATGAACAGCTTGTAAAAATTCCTACTGAAGGTGTATTTAGGTATACCTCCTTCCTCTTTCATATGTTCTTCTACTTCAAGTCAGATAAATTCCCAATAGCCCTTCAAAAGATGGATGTAGAGGGAAATGAACAGTCTATCATTTTCTAGACTTCCTTAATTAGAAAGGAGTCAACTGAGTTCACTTATGCAGACTTCACAGACTGTTTTATTCACCCATTGGTTAATCTACTCAAAAAAAGTGTACAACCAAGGATAAGTGATGAAATTAAAAAAAAATTACAGCGATCAGAGAAAAGCAGAACAGGTGATTAGTATTTATACCAAAATGACACTGAGGTTAGAGTTTATGGGTCAAACCTCTTGCCCTATAAATTACCAAAGTATCTACCAATGAGATTGTTTTCCCTAGAATATATAAGACAGATTCTAAACTCAGATTCTATAAAAATTTTGGCTACTAAAAAGAAAACTCAGCTCAAATTATAAAACCATGTGGTTCCTTTCATACGCAACAATAGGGAAGCAGGTGCAGATGCAACAAAACAGTTGCTAGAGTATAAGTTTGATGAAATTTTCCTGTGGAACTATGATCCTTATGGAATAATCAGTAATATGAGGGTGAAATGTAAATTAACCCCATATGTTCATGAAAAGAAGCCTAAAATTGAAAAGTTTTCAAACCAAACTAAATGGTTGGAAAACACATTGATGGAATCTGTCAAGCAAGGTGATATTATTCACACATTGTAGACTCCAATTCAAGAGGATAGAACCATAAAGAGAAATAGAGAAGAAGGCTCATATACTGCTGAAACAACCACAGAAACCAAATTCAAGCTTAGGTACAATAAGAAACCAAATATTAATCCAGCAGATAAAGAAAAGGAGACAGTGGAATTTTAGATGAAGAGAATCCAGAGAAAGACACTGTCACTCACATAGTAATTGAAAATGAGCAGCAACCTGCTACTTCCAACACACATATGACTCATAAATAGCAAAGTGTGGAAGTATATTCATCATAGCATGCAGAAGATAAAGACATGGATATCAAAGAAAAGTATAAATAGATCAAGGCCAAAAATGAGGAGATCAAGAATGAAATCTATTCACAATAATTGAAGTAGACACTAGGGATTCAAAATAGGCTACTTTCAACCTTTGATTATACAAATAAGAAATTACTAATGTCAGTACTTCAACCTAGAGCGCCAACACCTAAAACAACATTAGATCATAAGAAGGTTGACTTCGAGGTACCAGTCCAAGACATACATCCCTTGGATCAAATTGAATTCCACAAGAAAATCTCAGAAATGCTATATAATACAATGACCACAAAAGAAATGAGTGTCCAAAAGCTCTAGAATACTTTAACAAACATGAAAGATTAGCTTAAGGTTGAAAAAGCTTCTTCATATTCTAAAGACACTAGAATCAAGTCTTAAGAGGAATTGGTGATTGAAGTGGGGTATGACCCTTCTCATGTGAAAGCTGCATAAGAATTGGTAAAAAGGAAAAATGTTGATATTGCAGCACTTAGAAAGAAATTGAAATTACCCCCTACAGAGAATCCACAAGCTAAGGATATTGTACAGGAGGCAAATCAAAAGGATGAGATGATGTGTCTCATACTACATATGACAACACAAATCAAGGATGTGGAAATTGAGATGGACAAGCTAGTCCAAGAAAAATAAAATGCAAAGACACAAACTGTCCCTCCAACTATTATTTTTATGGTAACAACAAAAGTGCCTTCAACTCTAGCAAAAGAGTTAGCTCCTAAGGTCCCATTAGCCACAACAATGCCAGTTACATCTACTACTACTTCTGCCACTGAATCTTATACTTCAGCAGTTTAACAGTCAGATGAGGCCAGCAAACCCATTAAAGCCATGAAAGACATGTCAATACAGAATAATGAGATAAAAATATTGAAAGAACAAATCAAGAACCTTGAAGATGCCAAGAAGTTATCACAGATAAATGCTAAAATAGAGGAACAAAATGCTAAAAGGTTAAGTGAACAGCTCAAAAAGGTAGAAATAGAGTTAACCTTAAAAGATCCCATGGCATACATTAAAAATCAACTATGGTCCAATATCATTGAATCAGTGAATGATAGTTGGCCATCCATTCAAGTGATTTATGAGCAAAATAATTTTCTTAAGGAAGCTAAAGAAGAAATATTGAAGACCAAAGAAGAGTTAGGTGCCAAGCCTGAAGAAACCTTAGAAATAATCAAGTTTCTCAATACTAAAAACAAGCAAGAAGTGGATTAAATAGGAATAACTGACAGGACGGAAACAATTCTTGAGGTAAGAAAAGTAATTTCAAAGAAAAACTTGATGAAATAGTTGGAAGAAAAGTGTCAAAATATGGACATGGCCATCACTAGATTCATGATTAAGTTTGACACTTTAAGACAAAAATGTCTTCCAAAAATTCTTGTTATCAATGATAAATTAATGAAACAAGAAGATTAAAATAAAAATATAAGGGAATTTACAAAGAACAGGTGAGTAAATCATATTGGCAAGGAATTCCAACACGTAAAGTGTTGCATAAAAGCATTGAAAACTTGTTTTATTTACAACATGAGATAAAACACCTCTTTGTGGTCAAGCCAAATTTTGTAAGGTACACTGAAGCAGATGAGAATTTCAGGAAACTCACAAAGATTAAATTACCAAAGGCAGAGTTTTGGCAGAAGCTCACAGATTTTCTATAAAATTCAGTTTGCAGTGAAAAAGGATGAAAACAGAGTGTTGTTTTTTACAGAGTAAAAATAGATTTCTGGCAGTAAAGAAGTCAAAATTAGCATGGTTAAAGTGTATCAAGATAAAGTATATCAGTTGTTAAAGAGTATCAGGTGAAAGATAAAGTCTTAAAACATATTGAAGATCAATTGCTAGCATGAGGGACACCTTTACTAGCTAGCTACACCCAAATCCAAACAACATTACTATTTAATTTGAATAAATAGGAAAACTTGCAATTTGCTAAGCAACTGTCACTATATTTTTGTAATAAGATATTTTATTTTCCAAAAAACATTCCTAGGATTGTTCTAGGATATTTTGTACTATTTTATATATAAATACTTCATTATTTGAAGTATTAGGGTGGATTAATTGTTGAAGATTTCTATAGCTAGAACATTTTGAACCTAAGGGTTTTTGTAATCAAGCTCAAGTCAGAAGAATGGATTTCAAGGAATAAAGCATCATATTACTGGATTCATGTGTTGGGCCACTGAAGTGAAGTATTTTCTACAGTTATCTGTCAATTTTATTTTGTTTTCCATCCATTCATAAATGTGTTCTAAATTTAAATGTGAAATCAAGAATTGTTGTATTAGAATTTGTTAAAAGCACTTTGTTATTGACTGGTTTTCATTTAAATGTTTTCTACTGATATATAGACTAGGGAACCCTTAATTTCTCCCTTATTTTTATTGACCCCTACCTTTTCACTCCTCCTCTAGATCAAATAATTCTTAATTTCTCTTTATCCCGGTTAAAACCACTTCACTAATCAACCTTTGAAGACCTTTAGTGACTTTGATATCTTGCTCTATGAAAATTTGACTTTAGACCTTGATCCTCATCTTTCTGCTTGACACATTGACTCCATTTTCCCAGTGGATTATAGATTCACAGCTATCCATCTCATTAATTGATTTTCCCACTAAAACAAATCAAAACCCCAAAACCAATTTGCCCTATATAACTAGCCTAAAATCGGATATAAAACAAAGTTAAATCTTATAGAGAGAGCCTCTTTGAGCCTTAGGAAGGCTAGATCTTAAAGCTTAAAAGTATGTCTGTGGTTACCTCTAATATTCTTTAAACTATAAATCAAAAATCTCACAACTTTGGGAATTATTAGAGTGATAACATACTAGAAACTTCACTCAGGAATAACCAATCCTCAGTTTTAAAATAGGTCTTCAAGATAATATTTTTATTATCTTTTCACCTTAATACTATTTTAATAAATTGTGAGTATATTTTCATAAAAAATTGTAATTTTGGCTTCGAGAAGATTCTACTATACCAGGTCAAATCCAGATCCACAACCTGCTATCATAGTAGATAATCCTGATAGAATTGGAAAAAAGAATAAAAAAGTAGAGGATTTAGGTAATAAAGTTTCCTTATTCAGAGAAAATTCCCTTCCAAAAAAGTTATCAAGTATACAAGACATAGAATTTGATTTAATTTTTTCACATTCTTTATTGAGAAACAAATCAGAAAGTGACTTAAATAGTACTGTTATAGATCCTAATTTTATTTCATTTCTTGAAACTAAGCAGGAAATTGTTTCAGTAGATTCTGAATCAAAGATTTTTGAGGTTTTATGATAAGCTTGATGCAATAAATGCTACTATACTTAAGGAAATAGATGAAACTATTTTTCAACATCCAGTTGAATTGAGTGCTTTATCAGCTTATACCCCTAAGCCCTCTACCACTCATATAGATACCATCCTTTTAGAATATGTAGGTTCAGCTCTATTCACTACTACATCATCCATTATTGCCACCACACTTCATTCCATAGATCCATTTGTTCCTATGTAGCCATTTCAACCTAGAGTGTTATTCCCATCTTCCACCACCTCTACTCCATCCACTATTTTTTCTTCTGCATTTTCCAATACATCATTCTCATTCCTAAGCACCTCTTCATATTTCCCAACTTCATCTTTTGGTTTCTCAACCGCATTTCCCAGTACATCTTCTTATATCCCAATTTCATTTGCAAGTTAATTAACTACATTAGCAAGTACTTCTAGCTCTACCCCGTGTACTTTCAACTTACCTCCTAGCCAAGCTAGAATTCAAGCCATGGCTGCTAGATATGCTCCCTTGGTCCTTCCAGCCTAGTTACATGACATGCCCCAGGATTATCAAAGAAAAATAACTCAATTTGATGAAACCACTCACTACACTTCCCAACAACATGTTAATAATATGAAAAACTATTTTGAACTTCATGAAATAGATGAGTCTGATGTCCAAATGAGACTTTTTGCTAAAACATTAACTGGTGAGGTGAAAAAATGGTTTAAAGGTTTAAATGTTGGTAGTATTTCTGATTTAGCAGTTTTTCATATATTATTTATTAATAAATGGGAAAATAAGAAAAATCCACTACAAATCTTATTATAATTTGAAAGCAACAAAAAAGAACCTAATGAAACAGTCCAAGATTATTGTACTAGATACAACAACATTTATAATTCAATTCCTGCTAATCTTAAGCCTCCTCCAGATTCTGTTCTCCTCAAATTTCCTGATGGATTTGATTCAGACATAGCCTACCAATTGAGAGAGAGGAATCCTGAAACTTTAGAACAGATGGAAAGTAATGTTGATAGTGTAGAGGCCAATTTGTTCGCTAGAAAAGCTAGATTAAGGAATAAAAGAAGAGTAACAATAAAAGAAGAAACATCTAGTTCAGATTTAAAAATAGATCAATTAGCAAAAACATTAGAGAGAATGATGGATAGGTTAGATAATATGGAAAGGAAGCCACAATCGGATAACCAGCAACAAATTAGAAATCCCAATTTCAGGAAAAACACCAACACTGGAAAATATAGAGAATTAGCACCTGACCAAACAATAATACCTCCTTTCAAAAATAACTATGCTGAAAGTTCTCATCAAAATGAAGATGATGAAGACAACATAAATCTAATGGGTATTAATGAAGATAACACTATTTTTCTTACACAAGAATATCGGGAGTTATATGAGTTACAACAACTGCAATTAGATTCTGGTGAATCATCTGATCACAAGCAAGGTTATGAGTTTGCTATCAATGAAGTACATAAGCAATATAACCTTAGAAGAAAGAAAAACATAGAGCCTTCTACTAAGAAATCTGTCCAAACACAAACAAAGAAAACAGTAGAAGCTCCCACAACTAAAGTTTTGCAAATTCTCCCTAGGGAAAACAATCAAAACTCTAGTTCATCTCAAAACATTTCAAGCCCTAAAATTTCACATAATCCCAAAATTATTGACATGACAGATGATGTTGTCCAAGCATCAATAGATTCACAAAAATCTACTGCTCTAAAGACAACTAATTTTGCTAAAAAAACAATTCTAGACTCCAAAACACCCACTGCTGATCCAAAATCAACTGATCCAAAAGTTGCCATTGTTAAAACAACTTCTGAAATACAAAATCTACAAAAACATCTACTACTTCTCAAACTATTCCTGAAAAGAAAACAAAAAATATTAAGACAGTAGAAATACAAACAGAGAATGAGAAAACAACTGTAGAAAAAGAAGATAAACCTACTCAAACTACAGTTACTAAAGAAGAGATAATTCATCTAGGAAAATCACAAGCTCCATTTAATATCCAAGCTGAAATTTCCAAATTAAAAATACCAATTCCTTTGATAGAGTTGGTAAAACATGATTTATACAAAACACATATCACTGAAAGTTTAAACATGAATGATGGAGAAGATTCAGTAAATCTAAGTGATGATCAACCAGAGTTAATTTTTGGTCCTGATATTAATGGAAAACACCAAGATGGAGCATTTCCACCATTTTACATTATCTTAACTGATTATGATCAAATATTACATAATGCAATGCTAGATTCAGTGACTTCACACAATTTAATGCTAAAAGCAATAATGGAAACTCAGAATTTAGATATCACTAGGCCTTACAAAGATCTCTTTTCATTTGATTCTATCAAAGTGAAATGTTTAGGTTTGATAAAAGATTTATGTGTCACATTAGTTCAATATCCTGGTAAAAGCATAGTCATGGACATTGTAGTAGCTTGTTGGCAATATGATGCAGAGTGTTGTCCTTGATGGCAACCCACTGAATGAAGATGAAGACATGAGATTGTTGGCTTGTTTTGTCCTTGATGGCAATCCACCTGATGAAGTTATTCTTGACCTGATGGACTTGGTAAATGATGTAAATCTGATATGAAATGATGTTTGTTAGCAATATGATGCTGAGTTTTGTCCTTGAATGGCAACCCACTTGATGAAGATGATGGCAACTTACTTGATGAAGTTGTGCTTGATAGAATATGCCTTGATGAACTAAATCTGATGTATCTACAGTGAGTACAGAAGGTAATGACGAAAGGAATTCAGTATGTGCTAGATCTATGATGAAAAGAGTATGTCTCAAGGCATACATGGATTTATCTAGGAGAAGTCGCGTATGCACGTGGGTAAGAACGTGCCAAGTCGCGTATGGGCAAAAGCGCTCATAAAGTGAAAAACCAGGGGTAACCACCATGGTATTGACCCATTGTATTGGGTAATGATTCGTCTAAATGACCCTGTCCAGGAATACCATCAGAAGTAATGTGGTTTTGGCCCATGGTATTGAAAAAGGGTAAACCTATATAAAGAGAAGAAATTCATTGTGCAAATTATGTGAGTGGGAGCAAGATGTCTGAGCTTGAATGAATACTTCTCTGTGAAGTATATCTGTATGGAAAGGGTAAAGGTTTGATGATAGATCTGAATCTATGATGCACCTATGAAGAAATGATGAAGCGGGATATCTAGATCTGAAATGTATCTGTATTTGCTAGATCTGTTTATGGAATGATTAGATTTGAGATGAGGCGAACATCTGTCTGAAGTAAAGGGTAAAATCTATGTGATGTATCTGTTCTGAAGAATTTCATTGATCTAAATGTCTGAAGAACCATACGCTAGTTTGACGCAGAGGAAGCGCGTATATACGCGGCTTCGCTGAAGAGAAAGCGCGTATGCGCAGTGAAGTTAGCTCTGTAATATGCATAGAAGTATACACGGGTTTGTATGGTAGAAGGCGCGTATATACGCGGTATCAGTGAAAGGAAAGCGCGTATGAAAACTAGGGTTTGTTGAAGCAAGGGGTATGAATTGTCTAATCTGTTCTGCTGTGTTGCTGCTATCTGTATTCTACAGTTCTGAGTTGTCTTTTTCTGTTTGGTTGTATGATGGAGCTTAAATATGTAGAGTGGGTCCAGTCTGAAAATATGATGAAACGTGGCCTACAAGTGGTGTCCTAAAGGAAATTTTGGATCCAGTGTGAAAATTGATGAAACGTGGTCCATAGAGGTATTGAGGGTTGTAGCCTTCAGTCAGGGGGTCGTAGCTCCCTTCCAGGTGAGGCTGGTAAACGAGATCAGGGGGTCGTAGCTCCCTTCTAGGAGAGGCTGGTAAACGAGTCAGGGGGTTGGAGCTCCCTTCCAGGAGAGGCTGGGTAAACGAGCGCGGTGGGTGCTTGCGTCTTTGTGGGAACACCGGCACATATGTTAATAGATGTTTTCTCTATAATAAAATATTGAAAGTGAGCAAGCGCACGGCGGTGGTTTTCTCCAGAACCGGTTTCCACTAAAAATCTGGTGTCCGGTGTTCATGTGTGTTTCTTATGTGTGATGGTTTATTCTTTTATTACTGCACATGCTTACTGTTAACTAAACATCTGATGAATGAATGATGCATAGACCTAAGTAAAGAAATAAATGCATAATAATATCTCTGTGTATACGTGAGTTTTATGAAGGATATCCACGTGTATACGCTAGTTGGCTTCAGCAAAGTAGCGTATGGGTTTTAGTGAATGGAAAAGTAAAAAGTTTTGAGTAAGTCCTAAATACTGATTCACCCCCCCCCTCTCAGTATTTTTCTCAACAATTGGTATCAAAGCAAGTCCTTCTGCAGAAGCTTGATCGCTTGAAGGAGATCCGTCACAATGGGAAGTCATGAAGGGATAATGTCTATAAGCCCACCACTATTCAATGGAAATAATCTGTTATTCTGGAAGATACGAACAAAAGCATATCTGCAAAGTCTTGGTGTAGAAGTATGGGCAATCGTGGAAGGAGGTTATCAGTATCCGGCAAGTATTCCTACTGATGCAGCAGAAAGGAAGAAATATGAAATCAATGCCAAAGCCATCAATGTCTTATTAGGAAGCATGTCTGAACCAGAATTTGCTAAATTGATGCAGCTAAATTCAGCAAAAGAAATATGGGACAAAATCATTCTGAGCTATGAAGGAGATACAAAGGTAAAAAGTGCAAAACTCCAAGCTCTCAGAATTGAATATGAAAATTTAAGGATGCATAGTGATGAGAGTATTGCCAGTTTCTTTTTACGTCTAGATGATATTGTAAATCGTATGAGAAGTTTGGGTGAAACCATAACCGATACTACTTTGGTTGAAAAAGTCTTAAGATCCTTGACTTCAAATTTTGAGTCAAAAGTATCAGCTATTGAAGAAAGGCAAGATCTGCAAACTCTTACTATTGTTCAACTACATGGTATTCTGACTGCTTATGAAATGAGACAAGGAGGTCCCTCTCAAATCAAAGAAGCTTCTTTTAAGGCATGTGCAAAAGGAAAATAAAAGGAGGTTGTCAAGGAATCAAGTTACATATCAGAAGAAGAAGAAGCAAATTTTGTGAGAAAACTCCAACTAGGAACTGGAAGATTCAAAGGTAAGCTTCCCTTCAAGTGTTTTGCTTGTGGAAAAGTTGGTCATTATGCTGCTAAATGTCCTTATGAAGATAATCATGATAAAGGGAAACAATTTGAAAAGAGGAAGAGTTTTTATGGAAATGACGATGATGATGAAGTGTCCAGTGAAGATGAAGAAGATTCTGACCATGATCTGAAAGTGCTCATGGCAAAGAAGCAAAAGAAGAAGGCTACTCGAAGCAAACAAATATCTCAAAAAACATGTATAGCAGAAATTGAAGAAGATGATTCAGATAGTGATTGGGGTCCTTGTAATATTCTTTGTGCAAACAATGGTGTAGATAGTGAAAGTAATGTTGTGGACCTAGAAGAAGTTATCAAGGATCAACAAAGATTAGTTAATGTGAAGGAATCTGCCTGCAATGAGATGATCTCTAAAATAAATGGACAGATAGAAATAGGTATTGATCGTTGTTCTTGTATTTCACTTACCTGTATATGCAAAGGTTATGTTAGTGAAAGTGACAGTATGGATCTAGAAGAAGCTGTCAAGATTAAAGATGAATATCAGCAAAAATCATCTAAGGAGAATGAATCTATAGACAAGTATCAAAGGTTTCATGCTTATGCATCCAATCGAATGAAAAGACTAGAAGCGTAAATTAACGATCTAAATACAGATCTCGAAATATCAAAAAGGAAGAATGAAGGTCTTGAAGCTGGAATCATCTCTCTACAAGTAGATCTTGAAGCATCAAGTAAGAAGAATGAGGAACCTCTACAATCATTTGAAAAGGAAGGGCTTGAAGCAGAAATCGCTATCACATCCAGAGGGTCTGGAAAAATCAAATAAGAAGAATGAAGAGCTGCAACAAACCTGTGAAGAAAACAAAAATTGGTTGAAAGAAGAGATTCTAAATCTGAAGGATCAAGTAGAAGATGGAAGAAGGAAAGAAGAAAGCATGACAAAGCAATGTCAAGCTTTGGAGGTTGAGGTAAACATTCTAAAAGGTAAATTAGAAGAAAAAGTTAAACTTTTGAGGTTTCAAGATAGTGCTAACATTTTGGACAATATTACGAGCAATCAAGGATTCCATAACTATATCGAAACTAATCAAAAGTTTCCATGTTGTTAAAAGGAGAGAATCTAGCTCTCTGAGAAGTGCTAAAAATTAGGAGAGGATATCAATACCAAAAATTTGAAGTGTTGAAAGAGACAAAAGGTCATATGATGATGAAAATCTCAAAAAGAAATCGGTCGATAATGTTGAATGCTTTAAATGTGTAATTATGGGCAAGTTGCAGCAAATTGCAGGAGCAGATCATTTCAGCCTCAAACAAACAGTTCCTACATAGAAAGGTACTCTGGTTTCTTCAAGGGATATTGTTTTTCATGTAGCAAGTATGGACATAAAGCAGCTGATTGTAAAAGGAGGAAGATTAGAAATACTCATTATGATTCTTATGCTTATTTCTCTGGACACATGAGATGTTATTCTTGTAACAAGTATGGACATGTAGAAAAGGAATGCAGGTTGAACAGATCTGAGAAAGTGGACAATTTTCGGTACACAAATAGAAAGTTCAAACAAATCTGGAAAAAGATGGAGGACCGATCAGAAACGTAGGGAATATTGACCCTACTGCAGTCATCCGCTTCTGAAGCTGACTTTTCTTATTGACTGTAGGAATGATGTGAGATACATTATGGAGATGTATCATCACAGGGGGAGCAATGTATGATGAATCTCATGGTTGATTTGATTATTCTGGTTATATGCATTTCTGACAGAGCATCTGATATGAAGAAGATAGGTACAGGAAGAACAAGTTCAGGGGGAGATGAAGGAATGAGAAAAATTTCTATGCTTCACTTTCCATACGCGGGTTATATGAACAAAAGTCGCGTATACACGCGAGTTTCAGCAGACACAGTAGCATATGAACTTATGACAAGAGAATTGGGATGACAGCTGAAGATCAGGAGCAGAGGTTCAGGGGGAGCATCAGTCTGACTATTAATAACTGTATTGTTGACTCTGTATCAGCTTAGTTTCTCAGTTTTAAATAATGATGATATGATACTTGGTTTCATATGTTGAAGATTATGGATGAGTCTTGTTTGCTTGTTGATGAAGAGTATTCGTTGCTGAGATGAAAGTCTTATAATTCAGAGATAAGGATAGATCATGCAGAGATTGTTGCTGATGACTTGCTGATAAAGGATTCAGGTTGCGCAAGTTAAGAAGAAGCACTGGTTCAGGGGGAGCAGTAGGTTGAATACTAAGGATTGCATTGTTGGCACTATGACTACTTATTCTTTGGTTATTGTGATGCTCATGCTCAAAATGATGATGACTTGGTATATGGTTTATTATGATGAGATTTTGATCCCTGTTTACTGAAAAGTATCTTTTGTGCTCACACATGGATGAGTTGGAAGTCGTTTGATTCAGAAATAAATCATGCAGAGTTTGTTACTATGGTTGAGATCTTTTGCCTACATATGTTACTTCATGTTAAATCTTAAAGATCATGGTGATATTGGACCACATGGATGATTGACACATATTTGAAGATGTTGTTCTGGTATGATAATTTCTCTTGGAAAGATTTTATTGATGCTGCAAAGAATCTGAAGGCTTGGTTACTAATGTGCTTATGCTACAACCGTTGGATGACGCTTGAAGAAACAACTACACTGTTCTATCTATCTGTATTCCAAGGAAGCATTCAAATATCTCAGAAAGAAGCTGAACACTGTCTTTGCCTCACAGAGAATTAGATCTGGTTAAAATATAGAAGATGGTATTGGATACGCGGATTTCCTGAAACACAGTCGCGTATATACGCGAGTTCATGCACATAAAACCGCGTATGTCTGATTGCTGACAAATTTCTGTTTGGGGTCAGCTCTCTTCAGCACAGCTGCAGTGCTGTTTGGTATCTCTGGTATCTCTGGTGGTGTTCCAGTTCTTATAATACTGTTTCAATCTCTGATGTTTTAAAGATGCCTTGATGATTGGTTGAAAGTGTTCAGGATGCAAAAACTAAGGGGGAGCCTTAGTCATATGGAAAGGATGTTCGGATGCACGTTTTCAGGGGGAGCCCTAGTCTTGCTGAGTATAATGCATTGTTGGCATTATGGTGGTTCTGATATATGATCTCTCTTGAGGTTTTTCTGGTATTGGTCATGAAAAGTCATATTTGTAATTTGATGAAAAGGTCATGTTGAGACCCATGATGTAAAATTATAATATTCAGTCATGTAAGGAATTGTCAAATTTGTAAACCCACTTGGTTGGGTAGCTGATTCAAATTTTGTAAACCCACTTGGTTAGGTAGTTGAGTTGATATGTGTAAACCCACTTGGTTGGGTATTTGGGTCTCATATGTAAATCCACTTGGTTGGATCTTTGATGTAAGTATGAGTCTTTTGTGATAGGAAGTTCATAAATTCATGTACTTCATTGAAAAATATGTTTGAAGATTCAGCATGAACTCAGGGGGAGCTTGGTCACTTCAGTATACATCAGATCTGCAGAACGCTTCTTCTACATGAGGAGAGTGTGTTGGTTTTGATCCGCCCTTTGCCCTTGATGTCAAAGGGGGAGAGTGACATGGTGTTTGAAATGGAGAGCAAGAATGGTGTCAAAGAATGGGGAGAGTGACATGGTGTCATTGTATTCTTAATGTACCTATATGTTGTGATGATCAAACACCATCGTGGTTGCCATCAAGTCCAAAGGGGGAGATTGTTGGCAATATGATGCAGAGTGTTGTCCTTGATGGCAACCCACTGAATGAAGATGAAGACATGAGATTGTTGACTTGTGTTGTCCTTGATGGCAATCCACCTGATGAAGTTATGCTTGACCTGATGGACTTGGTAAATGATGTAAATCTGATATGAAATTATGTTTGTTAGCAATATGATGCTGAGTGTTGTCCTTGAATGGCAACCCACTTGATGAAGATGACGGAAACTTACTTGATGAAGTTGTGCTTGATAGAATATGCCTTGATGAACTAAATCTGATGTATCTACAGTGAGTACAGAAGGTAATGAAGAAAGGAATTCAGTATGTGCTAGATCTATGATGAAAAGAGTATGTCTCAAGGCATACGCGGATTTATCTAGGAGAAGTCACGTATGCACGCGGGTAAGAACGTGCCAAGTCGCGTATGGGAAAAAGCACTCATAAAGTGCAAAACCAGGGGTAACCACCATGGTATTGACCCATTGTATTGGGTAATGATTCGTCTAAATGACCCCGTCCAGGAATACCATCGGAAGTAATGTGGTTTTGGCTCATGGTATTGAAAAAGGGTAAACCTATATAAAGAGAAGAAATTCATTGTGCAAATTATATGAGTGGGAGCAAGATGTCTGAGCTTGAATGAATACTTCTCTGTGAAGTATATCTGTACGGAAAGGGTAAAGGTTTGATGATAGATCTGAATCTATGATGCACCTATGAAGAAATGATGAAGTGGGATATCTAGATAGAGAAAATATTATTATCTATATTTTGCTAGATACGGCCCATGGAATGATTAGATACGAGATGAGGCGAACATCGCGTAAGAGTAAAGGGTAAGAGTATGTAAGTGTGTCTATTCGGGGTGCATTGATGCGTCTGCGAAACCATACGCGCGGGCCCCGCGTAGAGAAGCGCGTGTATGCGCGCGCCGGCCCCGAAGGAGAAAGAAACGCGTGTGCGCGATGGGGTTAACTACGTAATAACGCCAGAAGTATACGCGGGTTTGTGTGGTAGAAAGCCGTGTACGCCGGTATGGGTGAAAAGCAACGTATAATTGTATGAGTTCTTGGGCGAGAGTATGTCAATATAAATCTTTATTATATGTTTATTATTTATTTAACTACTATTATTCTCATGATGCAGGTTATACTGTTACATTTTGGTTGTATGATGGAGCTTAAATATGTAGAGTGGGTCCAGTCTGAAAATATGATGAAACGTGGCCTGCAAGTGGTGTCCTAAAGGAAATTTTGGATCCAGTGTGAAAATTGATGAAACGTGGTCCATAGAGGTACTGAGGGTTGTAGCCTTCAGTTAGGGGGTCATAGCTCCCTTCTAGGTGAGGCTGGTAAATGAGATCAGGGGGTCGTAGCTCCCTTCCAGGAGAGGCTGGTAAACGAGTCAGGGGGTTGGAGCTCCCTTCCAGGAGAGGCTGGTAAACGAGCGCAGGTGGGTGCCTGCATGATGGTAGGAGTTTGCACCAGCACATATGTTGTAAGATGTTTTCTCTATAATAAAATATTGAAGGCTGAGCAACTGCAGCGGTGGTTTTCTCCCGACTTGGGTTTCCACCTAAAAATCCTGGTGTTCATGTATGATGGTTTATTCTGTTCTTACTGCACATGTCTACTGTTTATAGAACATCTAATGAATGAATGATGGAATGATATAAGTGAAGAATAAATGGCATAATTAGATCTCTGTGTATACGCGAGTTTTATGAAGGATATCTGCATGTATACGCTAGTTGGCTTCAACAAAGAAGCGTATGGGTTTTAGAGCATGAAAAAGTAAAAAGTTTTAGTTTGCCCTAAATACTGATTCACCCCCCCCCTCTCAATATTTTTCCCAACATAGCTGACATGATGTAGGGGCATTAGACACTACCCAGCAATGTAGGAGGTTTTGTCCACATGTTGTGGCTAGGAGGGTTCAAAAACATTTAAATTGTAATAGCTAGGTGTCAATACCTCAAATGAATGTATCATTTAGATTAGTTAGAGTTGTAGAAGTCGAATAGTTCAATTAGTCCATCTGTCATATTTCAGTTAGTCGAATTATTGTAATGAGGCTTATGATTTTCTAAAACAGTCCTCACAGAGAACCGAAGAGATGCATTTTAATGTACATAATTTGTATTTCTCAGATGTATTGAGGAGAGAGGAACATGAGAAGAGAGATTTTCTGCAGTAAAATCTCTGTTTGTGTTAAAAATTGTTTCCAGTTAAATAATTTCAGTGCTCATTGGCCATTGAATTATCTAGAACTGTTAATTGTGAAGAATTTTTTAACTGTGAGGCGATTGAACATTGGTCTGGGTGAATCGTTGAATAAGGTCACTGCATAATCCCTGTATTTTAATATCCACTGATTTCTCTCGAATTATCTGAATAAATGAAGAAAATCCATGCACAGACGAGGTCTGTGTAAATCGTGGTCGTCGAACTTTGTTAATGATAGTGAAACCCCGCCTGAAAGGAAGATAGTTGTTCTAAAGTTTGAACCTGGGTTGAGAACCGAGGTGATTAGAAAGGACATCATAAACCCGAATTAACTTTGGTTAACTACTGTACCAAAACCGTGAGTGGATTAGCAAACCTGGGTTGCCCATATCACACCGCTTTTGCGTGCTGAGCGGTATCCAAATTTTGGGAGCGATTCCATTGAGTATTCGACACGTGGTTTTGGGCGCAACTCCAAAACCGCCTTTCCACGTTGCCATCGCACGTTAAATTTTGTATAAGGAAGACGAGCGATATCATGGAACGCTGTTGATCTGGGAAGGAGCCATCGGACGGTGATCGTTTGATAAATATGCGCGGACGATAACCGAGGTACTGTGCGTGCATTTGATTGAATATCGATCATAGAGGTGGGGCCGGGAGCCAAAGGTTTATTACAAATTCATTTGATAAAAGCGTTGGGAATTTATATAAAGTTCGGAGACATAATTTAATTTTCAAAGACTGTTGATAATGTTTGTTTATCAAATTCCTCGAATTTGATAAATAAATTCCCGAAAAAAGGAAGAGGCCACGTGGAGGTGAAATAAGCTAATTGTGGGAATGTTGACCGAGCGACAAAAAAAAGACTAGCTCTCCTTAGGGTTCGACTTTCAGTTTTGTTGCCATCATTTGTGGTATCAGATCTGTTGTTTCTGAGTTGTTTTTGCAGGAGCTGACATGGAAATTCGAGTTGGTAGAGGTGCTGGCAGAAGGAGACCTGTTGCCAACACAGAGGTGTTGGGGATGTTGCAGAGGGTCGAGGCCAGAATGGATGCCATGGAGCGAAGACAACCTAGAGATCCTGAAGACATCAGCGAACCTGAAACAGAAGAAGCGAAAGAAAATGTTGAAATTCTTCCTGACATGAGGCTCCTTAGAACTGTTCTGGGGTCTGCAGTTAAGCCCAGAATTGAAGTGTTGATTTATGCAGGGGGACTGAATCCAGAGGATTTGGTGGACTGGATAAATGAAATGAACAAGTGCTTTGACTATGAAGAAATAAGCTAAGATAAAAAGGTCAAGTTTGCGGTGACAAAGCTGAAGGGACATGCTGCACTTTGGTGGGATGGAGTACAGGAAGAAAGGAGGAGAATTGGCAAGCAACCTATCAAAAGCTGGAACAAAATTATGGCTAAATTAAAAGGTAAATTATTGCCTAGTGATTATCAGTTGACATTGTATAGGCAAATGCAGAACCTGAGACAGAGGTTGCTGACAGTAAAAGAATACACAAAGGAATTTTACAAAGTGAGCATAAGAGCTGGGAAATTCAAGGACACACCAGAGAAGACTGCCAGATATGTAAATGGTCTCAAGCTGGAGATCCAAGATGAGATTGGTCTCCTGTCTCCCAGGATAGTGGAAGAGGCCTATCAGATGGCCTTGAAAGCAGAGGAGAAACTCCTGAGGAAACAGTCTGCCAAGAAGAGAGGTACTTTCCGTAGAAAGGGAAGTCAGGGTGGTAGAGGAAAGCCTACTACACCCAAGGATGGAGCTAACAGTAGCTCACCTCAGAATGCATCTACAGAGGATGATGCAAGGGGCAGAAGGGGTTCTTACAAAGGAAAAGGAAGAGGAGGCAGAGATAGAGGCAGAGGTAGAGAGTTGAGGTGTTATAGATGTCATCAAGTGGGACATAAGCACTATGAGTGTCCAAAGAATGTGGGTGCTGGTCCAAGAAATGTTGTTGTTTCCCAGGTTGGAGGAGAGGCAGAAATTGAAGAAGCAATTCTACCTAAAAGGGGAGAGTCCTTTGTGGTTAACAAGGTCTTGTTGAAGCAAACCAAAGAGGCCCCTGAGCCTGCCCAAAGGAAGAATTTGTTTAGGAGCATATGCAAAGTCCATGGGAAATGCTGCCAGCTAGTCATTGATAGTGGCAGCACAGATAATCTGGTTTCCACTGAGGTGATAGAGAAGTTGAATTTGAAGACAAGGGAGCATCCAACTCCCTACAAGGTGTCCTGGCTGCATAAAGGGCACCAGCTGGTTGTAAAAGAACAGTGTGAGATAGAGCTGCCAATGGGAAAATACAAAGATAAGGTCTTGTGTGATGTAATGCCCATGGATGTGTGTCATATACTGTTGGGTAGACCTTGGCATTTTGAAAAAGCAGCAGTGCATGATGGCAAGAAGAACACTTACAAGTTCTTCAAGGATGGGGTACATCACACATTGATACCCATGGAAGAAGGAGAGCCATCCAGCAAAGTGATTGATCCAAAGACCTTGTTGCTGAGCGGGAAGGAATAACTGCAGCAGATAGAAGAAGAAGAGGTAATTTTTGCTTTATTTTGAAAACCTAAAGTATTTCTTACTTCTACAAAGATTTCTGATTTGCCAGTATAAATCCAAGAGATGTTAGACAATTATTGTGACATTATTGTGGATGATTTACCTGATGAGCTGCCACCTCTGAGAAAGATCAGCCATCAGATAGATTTTATCCTTGGTTCAAATCTACCAAATAAGGCAGCCTATAGAATGACTCCCAAATAAAATGAGGAAATCAGGAGACAAGTACAGGAATTGGTGGACAAAGAGCTGATTAGAGAAAGTTTGAGTCCATGTGCAGTACCAACAGTATTGAGCCCAAAGAAAGATGGAGGCTGGAGGATGTGTACTGATTCCAGAGAAATAAATAAGATCACAATTAGGTATAGATTCCCTTTACCCAGAGTTGAGGATTTAATGGAATTTTTGAGTGGTGCTAAGTATTTTTCAAAGATAGATTTAAAAAGTGGATACCATCAGATTAGAATAAGAGAGGGTGATGAGTGGAAAACTGCCTTTAAAACAAATGAAGGACTGTATGAATGGATGGTAATGCATTTTGGGTTGCCAAATTCACCTAGCACTTTCATGAGACTTATGAATGAAGTATTGAAAGAATTCATTGGTAAATTTGTGATAGTGTATCTGGATGATATATTAGTTTTCAGCAGAACTAAAGAAGAACATTTAAGGCATCTTAATCATGTCTTGAAAAATTTTCACCAAGAGAAATTGTTGATAAATTTAAAGAAATGCTCATTCATGAAAGAAGAGTTGGTGTATTTGGGCTTTGTTGTTTCTACAGAAGGATTGAAGATGGACCCAGAAAAGGTTAAGGCAATTGTGGAGTGGCCTTCACCCAGGAATGTTTTTGATGTAAGAAGTTTCCATGGACTTGCTAGTTTTACAGAAATTTTATAAGAAACTTCAGTAAGATCAATGCACCCATAATTGGGACAATAAAGAAGAGAAAAAAACTATTTAAGTGGACTGCTGAAGTAGAAAGAAATTTTAAACTTTTGAAGCAAAAGATAACTGAGAAGCCTGTTTTGATTCTGCCTGATTTTACTAAACTGTTTCAAGTAAAGTGTGATGCCAGTGGCGAAGCCATTGGAGCTGTGTTGAGTTAGGATGATAGGCTTGTAGCCTATTTCAGTGAAAAGTTGAATGACACCAGGAGAAAGTATTCCTCTTATGAGAAGGAATTCTATGCAATTGTTCAGGCATTGAAAAAGTGGAGACATTATTTGATGTCCAGGGAATTTGTATTGTATTCTAACAATCATGATTTGCAGTATATTGTACAGCAGCCCATGTTGAAGCATAAGCATGCTAAATGGGTTGAGTATATCCAAGGTTTTAATTTTGTTTTGAAACATATAAGTGGCCAAGCGAATAAAGTAGTTGATTCTTTGAGTAGGAGGCACATGCTTGTTCAAGAAACTAATTTTGAAGTTGTAGGGTTTGATTTTCTCAAAGAATTGTAAAAAACAGATTCAGATTTTAAGGAAGCATTTGAGGCATGTTGTAACCCTTTTTTAACACATAGAAGCCAGTGGCTAGATTATTTCTTGCAGGAGGACTTACTATTTAGAAGAAACCAATTGTGTGTACCAAAATGTTCCATGAGAGAAAATTTGATAAAAGAGAAGCATAGTGGTGGACTTGCTGGACACTTTGGTACTGATAAAACCTATGAGCTGCTGAGTCACTTCTATTACTGACCCAGGATGAGAACAGAAGTGGATAAGTTTGTGAATAATTGCAAAATCTGTCAATATGCTAAAGGAAGGAGCCAGAATGCAGGATTGTACACTCCCTTCCCTATTCTAGACAGGCCTTGGGACATGGTGAGTATGGATTTTGTTCTAGGACTGCCCAAGAATCAGGGAGGGAATGATGCGGTCTTTGTTGTAGTGGACAGATTCTCCAAAATGGCACACTTTATTCCATGCTATAAAACTAGCAATGCCACCCATGTTGCTAACTTGTTTTTCAAAGAAGTTGTTAGATTGCATGGGTTGACCAAGAGCATTGTTTCAGATAGAGACACCAGATTTGTGGGTCATTTTTGGAGGACATTGTGGAAGAAGATTGGTACCAAACTGATTTTTAGCTCAGCTTATCATCCCCAGACTGATGGACAAACTGAGGTAGTGAATAGGAGTCTGGGAAATTTGTTGTGAAGTCTTGCAGGAGAGCATCCCAAGCAGTGGGATCATATTTTTCCCCAGTAAGAATATGCATATAATGACTCACCAAACAGAAGCAGAGGGCAGAGCCCATTCCATATTATCTATGGAATGCACCCCAGGGGAATATCAGAGTTAAGAAATCTGGGAAGGGCAGAGATGAGAAGTGCTGATGGTGAGGAATTTGCTTCAGAGATCTAGGCCATACATGAAAAAGTGAAGCAGCAACTTCAAGGCAGCAGCATCAAATACAAGGGTAGAGCAGACTTGAGCAGAAAAGAAGTTCATTTTGAAGTAGGAGATATGGTTTTGGCACACTTGAGAAAGGAGAGATTCCCAAAGAAGCAGTATAACAAGTTGAAGTTCAAAAAGATTGGGCCATGCAAGATACTTAGAAAGTTTTCTGCAAATGCTTATGAGATTGAATTGCCACCTGATGTTGGAATATCTCCCATTTTTAATGTTGCAGATTTGTACAAGTATGAAGAAGATGGTGAAGGAGAAAGATCAGATGACAAGGGACAAATTGAGTGGAAAGAGTAGCTACCTCCAGCGCAACCATTACAACCAGAGAAGATATTGGACAAAAGAGTGTTCAAGAGGACCAGAGGACAAAAGTACTTTCAGTACTTAATCAAACGGAAAAGTAAGCCAGAAGAAGATGCCACTTTGATGACTGAAGGAATGTTGCAGAAGATATATCAAGAGAAGAGCCTATGGTTGTGAGCCCATGAAGAAAATTGCCCTCGGGAGTCTGATGCAGGGGCATTAGACACTAGCCAGCAATGTAGGAGGTTTTGTCCACATGTTGTGGCTAGGAGGGTTCGAAAACATTTAAATTGTAACAGCTAGGTGTCAATACCTCAGCTGACTATATCATTTAGATTAATCAGAGTTGTAGAAGTCGAATAGTTCAGTTATTCCATCTATCATATTTCAGTTAGTCGAATTATTGTAATTAGGCTTTTGATTTTCTAAAACGGTCCTCATAGAGAACCGAAGAGACGCATTGTAATGTACATAATTTGTATTCCTCGGATGTATTGAGGAGAGAGGAAGAGGAGAAGAGAGCTTTTCTGAAATAAAATCTCTTTGTGTGTTAACAATTGTTTCCAGTTAAATAATTTCATTGCTCGTTGGCCATTGAATTATCTCGAACTGTTAATTGTGAAGAATTGTTTAACTGTGAGGCGATTGAACACTGATATGGGTGAATCGTTGAATAAGGTCACTGTGTAATCCCTGTATTTTTCTATCCACTGCTTTTTCTCGAATTGTCTAAATTAATGAAGAAAATCCACGTGCAGATGAGGTCTGTGTAAATCGTGGTCATCGAACTTTGTTAATGATAGTGAAACCCTGCCTGAAAGGAAGATAGTTGTTCTAAAGTTCAAACCTGGGTTGAGAACCGGGGTGATTAGAAAGGACATCATAAACCCAAATTAACTTTGGCTAACCACTGTACCAAAACCGCGAGTGGATTAGCAAACCTGGGTTGCCCATATCGCACCGCTTTTGCGTGCTGAGCGGTATCCAAATTTTGGGAGGGATTCCATTGAGTATTCGACACGTGGCGTCGGGCGTAGCTCCAAAACCGCCTTTCCGCATTGCCATCGCATGTTAAAGTTCGTATAAGGAAGCCAAGCGATATCATGGAACGCTGTTGATCTGGGAAGGAGCCATCGGACGGTGATCGCTTGATAAAGATGCGCGCACGATAATCGAGGTACTGTGCGTGTATTTGATTGGCTATCGATGATAGAGGTGGGGCCTGGAGCCAAAGGTTTATTACAAAGTCATTTGATAAAAGCGTTGGGCATTTATATAAAGTTTGAAGACATAATTTAATTTTCAAAGACTGTTGATAATGTTTGTTTATCAAATTCCTCGAATTTGATAAATAAATTCCTGAAAAAAGGAAGAGGCCACGTGGAGGTGAAATAAGCTAATTGTGGGAATGCTGATCGAGCGAAAATATAAAGACTAGCTCTCCTTAGGGGTTGAATTTCAGTTTTTTTGTCGTCATGACATCCCTCCCAAGTATGGAATGCTCTTATCTCGCTCATGGGGAGCTAAATTACAGGGTTCTCTACAACTTGATATGTCATATGCAACAATATCAGTTTTTGGCCGACCAAAGAAAATTTATAGAGAAACATTGATGAAATATATGATGAGCAGTGTAGAAAGACCAAGAAATTATACAATTTACTCTACACCTACTGGCATGGATTCATTCATTTTATGCAACTCTGAAACTGAGATTGAAATCAAAACTGAACTAAAAGAGAAAAACAAAGCACCAGACAGTGAAAACATCTTTCATAAATCATTATTGCACCTAGATTTTGATGGATCAGTCAATAAATTAGGAGCAGGAGCAGGAGTTTGGTTACATACTATGGAAAACAATCATGTAGAAGGTCATGGTTTTAGACTAAATTTTAAATGTACAAACAACATGGCTGAATATGAAGCTCTTATTTTAGGACTGCAGAATTTTAGGAATTTAGGAGGTAAAAGAGTGTCAATCATGGGAGATTCAGAGTTAATTGTGAAACAAATAACTGGAGAATATTTTGTTTATAATCCCAGATTAAGTCAATTTAGAGACACTATTTTACATTTAGTTAAGGAACTGTTAGAATGTGATTTTTCTGCAATACCAAGAAAACAGAACATATAGGCTTACTGCTTAGCAACTTTTGCTAGTACTTGTAATCTTCCATTTCAACCAAATCATAAATACACTTCAGAAGTCAAACACAAAGCTATAATTCCATATAATCTTAAATATTGGCAAATTTTATCACAAGATGAACATATTTATCATTTCATGAACAATGAAGAAGAATTTCAGGGTTGTAATATAGACACAGACTGTACAATAAATCAGAACTTAGATAGTGAGATTGATTTAAATAATGTAGATGTAAATAATGTAAATTTTTCTAAACCTAATAAATTTAGTGAAATAGACATAGATATTTTAGATAAAGTAGAGATTGAAGAGTTAGAAGATGATGAATCTTTTTGAACCTCAAAAATAACTTTTTACCAAAAGGATTAACCCCTTTAGAAGATCTATTTGACTCTAATGATGTTGTAAGAAAACCTAAAATGCAGCCGTTAAGATCTGATATTGAGAAATGTAATATAGGTACATAGTTAAAACCTAAGATGATTAAACTATCAAAAGCTTTACCTCAGGAAGAAAAATGAAACTATATAGCTCTCTTTAAGGAATTTCAAGATGTATTTGCCTGGAGTTATGAGGACTTAAAATCCTATGATAATAGCATAATATAACATAAAATACTTATAAAAGAAGCCCAAAAAACTTTTAAATAGAAGTTAAGAAGGATCAATCCCGTTTTGATGCCTTTAATTGAGAAAGAGGTAAAAAGAATGTATGATGCCCAAATAATTGCACCAATCAGATATTCTGATTTGGTTTCTAATCTAGTTCCCAGTAGGAAAAAGACAGGAGAAATTAGATTATGTGTTGATTTCAGAAATTTAAATAAAGTGTCCTTAAAAGACAATTAACCTTTACCAAAGATGGATCACATTTCACAAAGGGTGGCTAGTTCTTCTATAATTTCATTATTAGATGGATTCTCTGGATATAACCAGATTCTAGTCCAACCAGGCGACCAAGCCAAAACTGCTTTTACTACTCCATGGGGCACTTTTATGTATGTAAAAATGCCTTTTGGGTTAATGAATGTAGGATCCACTTTTCAAAGAGCTATGGATATAGCCTTTCCAAAGGAAATTCATGAATTCCTTGTGATTTATTTAGATGAAATTCTTATATTTTCAAAGACTGATAATGAACATTTGGATCATCTCAGACAATTCTTTCTTAAATGCAGGAAATTTGGCATCTCTCTAAATCCTACGAAGACTTTATTTGGATTGGAAGAAGGTAAATTAATAGAACATATTATATCTAAAAAGGGAATTAGGATAGACCCAGCCAGAATAGAGGCAATTCTAAACATTAGTCCTCCTCGGAACATTAAAGAATTACAAGATTTTCTAGGTAAAATTAACTTCCTTCGTAGATTAATCTCAAATATAGCTGAAATAATCAGAGAACTTAACAATATTTTGAAAAACGATTTAGTACTTAAATGGACTATTGAGGCCAAAAAATCATTTGAATCTATTAAACAAACCTTCACAAAAACACCATTTCTTATAAGTCCTGATTTCAAAAAGGATTTCATTATTTTCTCTTTTGCTTCAGAACACACTATTGCTGCAGTTTTACTGCAGAAAAATGACTAGGGTTATGAGCAGCCTATTGCTTTCTTTAGAAAATCACTCAGAGATGCCACTTTAAAGTACAACATAATGGAAAAGCAGTCCCTAGTTTTAGTAAAGCCCATCAAAGACTTTAGAGTGTACATTATTTATTCACATATCATTGCCTATGTTCCAAATGAAGTTTTAAAGGACATTCTAACACAGAATGGGCCTGATGATAAAAGAGGCAAGTGGATTGCCACAACTTTGGAATATGACATGGAAATCAAACCCACCAAAATCATAAAAGGTCAAGGTTTAACCAAACTCATGGCTGAATCATATTGTCATTCTTTAGATATTAATTTATTGCCCAAATATATGATCAGGAAGAGATGGTGACTCCAGAGATCTGTGACGCCTTTTCAGACTCACCATGGTATGCAAATATTGTATTTGTATTACTAAATATATATGCACCTCTTGGATTATCAAGAACAAAAGCTAGTTTTTTAAAATTAAAGGCAATACGATTTTGTATCATAGACACTGTACTCTTTTGGAAATATCATGGTGGAATTTTATTGAATTGTTTTCTTAAAGAAGAAGTTGACAAAGTTTTAGAATAATTTCATGCAGGTGACTGTGGAGGACATCTCTACTGGAAGACTACTATAGACAAAATCTTCAGAGCTGGTTTATACTGGCCTACTTTGTTTGCAGATGTAAAAAAGTATGTGACCTCCTGTCACAAGTGCCAAATCTTTGAAGGAAAGAAAAAGTTGTTACCCCTTCCCTTAAAACACATCTTGATAGAAATTCCTTTATAACAATGGGGTCATGACTTCAACCGTGAAATTCACCCTCCATCCACAACCCAACATAAGTGGATATCGACAGCCATTGACTATTTCACTAAGGGGATAGAAGCCATACCCTCTAGGCAAGCCACTGACACTGTCATAATCTCCTTTTTAGAAAACAACATACTCTCAATATTTGGATGCCCCCAAAATATTATCACTGACAATGCAGCTGCATTCAAATCCAAAAAGATGATTGACTTTTGCCATAAATACCACATTACCCTTGGTCATTCTACTGCATATTACCCTCAAGGTAATGGCCTTGCTAAATCATCCAATAAAATCCTTGTGAACATCATCAAGAAATTACTAGAAGATAACAAGAAAACTTAGAACAAGAGGTTTTTTAATGTCTTATGGGCAGAAAGACTTACCACCAAAAAATCTATTGGTACATCCCCTTAGCAACTTGTTTATGGAATGGATGTTGTTTTCCCATCTTCCTTAGGAGTACCTGTTATGAAGATAATCCAAGAGCTACAAGTTGAGACCAATTATATTCAAAGAATAATTAACCAAACCATTCACTTACAGCAAACAAGAGAAGAGGTTTATCTTAAGTCTCAAGTTATCCAACACAAGATTAAGAAGATTTTTGACAAGAAAAGTAAAGAAGATAATTTCTGTATTGGTGACAAAGTTCTAAAGTGGGATTCAAGGAGGGAAGAGAAAGGTAAACATGGGAAATTTGATTTCCTATGGAAAGGACCTTATGTTATTTATGGTTATAGAGGTAACAATTCTTTATTTTTGAAAGATATGGATGGATCAGATCTTCTAGGTGGACCTGTCAATGGAAGAATGTTGAATCATTAGTACTCTTCAGAAATAACCAATAGTTAACTTTGTTTATATTATTCATTGTACATAACATTGCAGATTTTAGATTGGATTGGATGTTTTCCTAACAAATTTGAAGCCCGAAGAGAAGTCCCTAAGCTTTGAAAGGTAAAATATCATAAGTATGAATAATTGCAGAGCTCAGAATACATTTTCAAGATCAACATTGTTGTGAAACCAGCTCCAAAAATAGAAGAAAAGAGATATCAAATCCTTAGAAATAAACCACTTCGAGGGGGGAACCTCCAATACATTACATGAATGAACAATTCTTGGATGATACAAATGATCAAAACCTCCTTCTATATATAGGAGTCCATGGGGCCACAATATAATCCTAGTGGGGCCACAATGTAATCCTAGCCGACCTGACAATAACAATGTAAGGGCACAATAATAACAATATGGGGGTTACAGGGGTACAATAATAACAATAAGGGGGTTACACTAACAACAATAAGGGACTATACTAGTAATATAGGGACCCAACATGCCCCTCTCCTTAAAAAAAGTGTTGTACTCAATGCTTGAGTAGCTCTGGGTGCTTCTGTATAAAATTCTCATCCTCCCATGTATAATCTTCAGTGGGTAAGTCCTTCCACTTGATGAGATACTCTAAAATTGATCGATTTCATAGCTGTCGAATTATTGTTTATGTGGATCCTTCAAGTTCCAATATGATTTTTCCTTCCTCATCAAGTTCTTGCAATATTGTTTGAACTGGAAGTTTGTCACCTATAACCTTCTTTAAGCATGAAACATGGAAAACCGGATGCACTCGTGAAGAAGCAAGAAGCTCCTAATTCAGACTCATAGTACCACCCTTTTTGCAACACCTCGTATAGACCATAGGATTTTGGTGATAATTTATTATCCTTCAATAAATGAGGACATTTTTGCTACGGTTGTAGCCATAAAATACCTGGGCCTCCTACACAACAAACCTCTCTTCAATCAAGCATGTTGGACTGGATTGTTGTTTCATTCGATTTGTGCCAAATTTAGGTTATCCTTTAAGAGTTGGAGAACTTCTTGTTGATGCTCGATGTGATCTTCCACTGCTTGAACCTTAGAATTTTCTCTTAAAGATGATGTGATGGACAGTGGATGATATCCATAAAGGCTATACAATATGCAGACAGGTGGAAGAGTAAAGATACCACCAGTCCTCGCTGAGAGGTAACCACTTGACCAATTGTGTTTGTTTATCAAATACAAAAAAACGAAGATATCCTTCCAAGCATTTATTTACTATCTCATTTTGACCATCAGATTAAGGATGATAAGATGAGCTATGGGCTAATTGAGTACCCAAACAAGAAAATAACTCTGTCCAAAAATTTCTAGTAAAAATGGGATCTATGTCGTTCACAATAACCCTTGGGTTTCCATGTAGCTTTTGAATTGTGTCCATAAATGTAGTAGCAATTGTACTTTCTTTAAATGGATGAGATAATGCACAAAAGTGTGCACACTTGGTAAGTCTATCAACTACCACCATGATGACACTCTTTCCTTCGGAATTAGGTAAACCTATGATAAAATCCCTTGAAATCTCCTCCGAATGTTGACTTGGAATGGATAAAGGTTGTAGAAGACCCGGGGTCTTAATTGTCTCAGATTTATTCTACTAGCAAACCAAACATTCTGCCACAAAATTTTGAATATCAGATTTAAGGCCATCCAAAAAAAATTATTTCTTCACCCTGTGGTAAGTTTTTAAAAATCCTAAGTGTCCTCCTAAAGGAAAAGTGTGCAATTCCAAAAGAATCCTTTGTTTTATTTGGGAATTCTTACAAATATATAAGTGATCTTTGTACCATAAGGAATCATTTTTCCAACTAAATGTATCAGATGTACTAGGATCTTGCTGCAACTTTTGAATGAGTGTCCACACTTCTTCTTCCTTCTTCCATTCATCTCTTGCTTCGGTTATCCAATCTGGTTGGATAATAGAAATGGCACAAAGCAATGCTTCCAACTCTTCATTATTTCTTGATAGTTCATCTGCAACAACATTTAGCTTCCCTTTTTTTGTATATTATTTCAAATTCATAACCCAACATATTTGTGACCCATTTTTGCTACTCTTCTGAAGATAGTCTTTGTTCCAAAAAGTGTTTAAGACTATCATGATCAGTTTTTACCTTGAAGTTGTAGAAATTTGAATAACTGATATATTATTCACCGAGATTCTCCTGATCACACACTATTTTAGCTTCATGCACAATACAGAATCTCTTCTACCATTGATCATTACATGCGGAAATAAATTCAATTGCATGCACACATTAAAACCATAAACAATCACACATATGAACACTGTATTTCAAGGGAAAGCTTAAAGCTGAAAACCCCCAACTATATTTATATTATATGTCATAGATATCATGTAACAATAATTGTACAAAGCTCCTCACAAGCTCTCAACACAACCTCGAATTGCTACACACTAATCAAGCTAGATCTAGCAAAACACATGCTCCAATCTCTGCCACCTGATAGCCAGCCTCTATTTCATAATCAATGTTGTAGGATGGCTCATTAAATAACTTGAACCACCTGGCTTGTACTGCGCAATCCTCATGGGCTCCTCCAATCACTGGTTGTTGCAAATATACCATGATATAGTCTAGCTTGATAGTTAAGTTGGACTGTGCCTATCTCTTGCTTGGTCTCCATGGCTTGTCCATGCACTGAAGTCAACTGATGCATTCTTTAGTTGATTAATGAGTTTATAATTAGTGAATTAATTAATAATTAATTCACACCACTCTCACTAATTGTATAAATTAGTTAAACTAAATACAAATAGCTCAACTATGTTTAGATTAGTTAAACTGAATACAACTCCACTAACTTCCTCAATCAAATCCACCAAACTCTGTCACATGAGTTCTAACTGAAGTCTTCATGCAATAGCTCATAACCCTTAGGAATAGCGTAATTTCATACATCAACTCCTGTCTTACATACGTATAGGCCGAAGTGCTCGAGAGATAAGATAATTTTATAGTCCAAATATTATTAAGAGCTAATATTATTGGACATATCTATTTTTAGACTAGTAGTCTAAAAATACACTCTGCCCAATATGTCTAAAAATATAAGTCCATATATTTTTTTCAACTTGACCAACCATCCACAAATAACATCCTGCAACTCATAGAATATGATCCATATGTCTAAAAATAGACATAGTCTAAAAATAGACTTTGCGCCAAAAATAGCCTGCGGGCCCACTTAGTGAAGGCGACTTCTTTCCACTAAGCTCATCATCTTGTTGAAATCTAAATACTCCCTCTCAACAAGATAAGGATTATCTGCCACTCGTATCCTACCTCTATGGTATTTGAATTTGCTCCTGGTCAGCACCTTCGGCAAGAAATCAGCATCCTGATCCTCCGTGGGAATGTATGAAAGTAACATGATCTTCTGCTACACACAATCTCTGATATGATGATACCGATCCGTGAAGCCATGACGCCTCAACTCATCCTCCTATCTGTACCATGATCCATATCCCGATGTGTCTTTGAGATATCTATATACATGCTTGCCTGCCTTCCAGTAGAGCTTGGTAGGCTTAACCATAGCTTGTGAACGCTGGTTAACAGCATAGCATATGTTGGGTCGTGTATTGACCAAATACATAAGCGACCCCACCAACTGTCGATAAACAGTGGCATCCACTACCTTCGCCGAAGTAGCATCCTCCTTCCTTCATCCACCAGGAAGAGGAGTATCAATAGGCTTGCAGCCATGCATGTTGAACTTCTCTAGTATCTCCTGGGCATACTTGCCTTGAGAAACAAACAGTCCATCACTGCGCTGCCAAATTTCCAATCCTAGGAAATAATGAAGGAGGCCCAAGTCCTTCATCTCAAGCTCCTTTGCAAGATCAGCCTTGCATCAGTGTATCAACAGTTCAACACCTATTAAAATCAAATCATCTACATAAAGTACAATGATCAGCAACTTACCCTCCACCACAATCTGGTATAGGTTCGGATCCGCCTCACTCTTGGAGAATCCAATTCCGATGAAATAGTTGTCTATCCATGTGTACCAAGCATGAGGTGCTTGTTTCAACACATACAGCGCTCTCTCGAGCCTGCACACATGTGACTCGCTGCTGAAGATCTCGAAACCTTCGGGCTACTCTATGTACACCTCCTCCTCAATCACCCCGTTGAGGAAAAAAATCTTCACATCCATCTAATGAATGTGCCACCCCATCTACGCTGAGAGAGAAAGAATTGTCCATATGGAAGAATACCTTGCGACAGGTCCAAAGGTCTCCTCATAATCGATCCCCATCGGGCAACAAATCTTGCCTTGTACTTCTCCACACTCCCGTCAGCTGCCTGCTTCACTTTGTAGATCCATCTCGAACCCACCACTGATTTCCCTTCCAACCTTGGCACAATATCCCATGCATTGTTTCTGACAATCGAATCATACTCTTCCACCATGGCATCTACCCATGCGGGATCCTCCACAGCTTCCTCGAAAGAGGATGGCTCTGTCACGATACACTTGCTCATAAGAGCCATGTATCTAGTATACCATTCAGGTGACTGTCTCTGTCTGCGCTGTGATGTAGGTGCTCCTACAACCCTCTTTGTATCTTGAGCCAGTCGCTCAGCTTCTGTAGTGCGCTTCCGCCCTCTGATGGTTGGCGCTGCATGAGTGGTCTCTTCCACTCCATGAACTTCCTCTAGTGGTTGATCCACATCCTAAAGCTCATCCTTAGGAACTAATAGCTCCTCATATGCATGCAAGTGTGGCTCCCTCTCAACCGAACACTTCATGGCTTTCTCCTCATGAAATTTGATATCCCATCGCACAACAGTCTTGCGACTGTCTGGAAAATACACATGATAGTTGTGGGGTGTATCAGTATACCCCACAAATATCCCAACCTCTGCAGTCGGCTCCAGCTTATTCCTGGCATCCTTCATCACATGAATGTAAACAGGTGAACCAAAAATCCTCAAATGGGAAATATCAGGCCTCTTACCAAAAAATTCCTCCTCGGGTGTACTCATGCCAAATATCCTGTGAGGACAACGATTTTGCACATAAACCGCAGTGTTGCATGCCTTAGCCCACAAGTGTATGGGAAGGCCCTGATCATGCAAGATCGCCCGTGCAGCACCCACAATCGTTATATTCTTTCGCTCAGCAACCCCATTCTGTTGTGGGTTATGAGGTGCTATGAGCTCTCTTCGAATTCCTTCTGCACTGCAAAAGTCCTTGTACTCGCCAGAGATGAATTCACCACCATTGTCGCTCCTAAGAGCCTTCACGTGCTTCCTCGATTCTTTCTAAACCAGTGCCTTGTACTCACAGAACTTTGAGTATGTATCGTTCTTCTTCTGCATGAAGAAGATCCAGCACTTCCGATAAAAATCATCAACAAATATCACATAGTAATTGTGCTTTGCTGTCGAAGCTACTGAGAAAGGTCCACACACGTCTGTGTGAATTCTCTCAAGGATCGTCGTGGCGTGACTATCCTTCGTGTGAGCTTTCCACCAATTTTACAAAATTGCATCCCTTGCCTTTGATACGGCTTGTGCAAGAGTACCTTAAACTTGATGAAATACGTTGTAGTATCTTTAAAGCTCCATGGTGAAGGTGGCCCAATCTCCGGTGCCACAACTCGCCATCATCCCGGCTCACCACTCCTTCTACCTTGCCTGCCATTGCTGCGTAGCTATCTACCTGCAATTTATAAAGGTTCTTAACTTGAACCCCTATCCTCCGGGTCTCACCAGTTGCCTTACTGCGCAGGAAAGCCTTTCCCTCGCTAAAGACAACATCATATCCCTTGTCTTCTAACATCACCACGGAGATAAGATTCTTCTTCAATCATGGAACATGCATCACTTCCTTTAATACGAAGGGTTTACTAGACTCCCTCTCAAAGGAAATGGTATTGATGCTGGTCACACTGTATCTACCATCATTGCCCATCTCGATGTGCACTCCAAGATTTTTCTCATCCAGATCGGTAAACAAATCTCTATCTCCTGTCATGTGAAAAGATGCACCACTTTCCAAGAACCACACTAAACCCATGACACTTGATACCAAGCATGTGATTAGTGAAAAATCTAGCTCAAACTGCGAGGCTAAGGCCTCTCCAGCTGCAGATCCAGCAACCTGCTTATTTTTCTTCTTTTGTGGAGAACTAGTGGCGTAATGTCCGTGTTGGTGAAAGTGAAAGCACTTCACCTTGTACATGTCCTACTTCTTGCCTTTCGCGCCGGATTGAGAAGCTTTCTTGCTATTCCCCTTCTTTTCTTTGGTAGCCAAAGCGTAATTCTCTTCATCAGATTTCTTTGATGAAGATCCTTCCCTAGTACTTTTCCTTATCTCCTCTTGCACAAGATCCGACCAAAGTCGCTCCCATCCTGGAAATTTCTCCCAACCATTGACAGAGTCCTGATAGGAATGCCAACTCTTGGAAGTCCAGGAGAGCCAAGCTCACCAATTCCTTGTCATCAACAGTAACCCACACTTCCCGACTCATCCCTGCATTGGATGAACTTCGTGAGGTACTTGGGCATGCCTTAAGCCTTTCTCCATTTTATTTTTTATGTTCACGAGTTTATCTTGAGCACCAACTTCCTCTGGTCACTCTTGCTTTGAAATAAATCTGTCAAAGCTTTCCACATCAAGAATGGAGAAGCCTTACCATGAAGGCTGGACACTATGTGATCCTTCACACCTTCCAACAAAATCCTTCGACACATTGTTCTCTTCTTTTTCCATGCATCAAGTATGGCAGCATCGCTAGAAGTAGGTTTTGGAACTTCTACATCTATGAACTCCTTCAACCCATTGTCATCCAGCATCGCCTCCATCCTATCCTTCCATGAAATATAATTCGAGTTGCCCTCAAGGGCATACTCCAATCGCAATCTTTTGAAAGACATCTCAACTTTGACACCAAGAAAACACTACTGCAAATTCGAATTTCACCAGCTCAAAACTCAATCGCTTCAATGTTTTGAAATTTCTCCAATGATCAATATCGCTCTGATATCATGTATAAATTTTGAATAACTGATATATTATTCACCGAGATTCTCCTGATCACACACTATTTTAGCTTCATGCACAATACAGAATCTCTTCTACCATTGATCATTACATGCGGAAATAAAATCAATTGCATGCGCACATTAAAACCATAAACAATCACACATATGAACACAGTATTTCATGGAAAGCTTAAAGATGAAAACCCCCAACTATCTATATATTATATGTCATAGAGATCATGTAACAATCATTGTACACATCTCCTCACAAGCTCTTAGCACAACCTCGAATTGCTACACACTAATCAAGCTAGATCTAACAAAACACATGCTCCAATCTCTGCCACCTGATAGCCAGCCTCTATTGCGTAATCAATGTTTTAGGATGGCTCATTAAATAAATTTAACCACCTAGCTTGTATTGCGCAATCCTCATGGGCTCCTCCAATCACTGGTTGTTGCAAATATGCAATAGTATAGTCACAACTGATAGTTAAGCTATTCTTTCACCTATCTCTGCACTGGTCTCCACTAAAAATGTCCATGCACTGAAGTTAAATGATGTATTATTTAGTTGATTAATGAGTTTATAATTAGTGAATTAATTAATAATTAATTCACACCACTCATCACTAGTGTATTAATCAGTTAAACTAAATACAACTAGCTCAACTATGTTTAGATTAGTTAAACTGAACACAACTCCATTAACTGCTCAATCAACTCCACCAAACTCTGTCACATGAGTTCTAACTGAAGTATCCATGCAATAGCTCCAATTAACCCTTAGGAATAGCATAATTCCTTCTGTCAGCTCATGTGCCACATATGTGCACTTAATTGAAGTGCTCCAAGAGAATAAGATAATGTTTATAGTCCAAATATTATTAAGAGCTAATCATATTCGACATATCTATTTTTAGACTAGAAATTTAAAAATCGATTCCGCCCAATATGTCTAAAAATAGAAGTCCATATATTTTTTCCAACTTGACCAACCATCCACAAATAGCATCCTGCAACTCATAGAATATGATCCATATGTCTAAAAATAGACATAGTCTAAAAATAGACTTTGCGCCAAAAATAGCCTATGGGCCCACTTAGTGAAGGCGACTTCTTTCCACTAAGCTCATCATCTTGTTGCAATCTCAACACTCCCTCTGAACAAGATAAGGATTATCTTCCACCCCTATCCTGCCTCTGTGGTATTTGAATTTGCTCCTGGTGAGCGCCTTCATCAAGATATTAGCATCCTAATCCTCCGTGGGAATGTATGAAAGTAACATCATCTTCCGCTGCACAAAATCTCTGATATGATGATACCGATCCGCGAAGCCATGCCACCTCAACTCATCCTCTTGTCTGTACCATGATCCATATCCCGATGTGCCTCTGAGATATCTCAATACATGCTTGCCTTCCTTCCAGTAGAGCTTGGTAGGCTTAACCATAGCTTGTGAAAGCTGGTTAATAGCATAGAATATGTCGGGTCATGTATTGACCATATACATAAGTGACCCCACCAACTGTCGATTAACAGTGGCATCCACTACCTCCGTTGAAGTAACATCCTCCTTCCTCCATCCACTAAGAAGAGGAGTATGAACAGGCTTGCAGCCATGCATGTTGAACTTCTCCAGTATCTCCTGGGCATACTTGCCTTGAGAAACAAACAGTCCATCACTACGCTGCCAAATTTCCAATCCAAGGAAATAATGAAGGAGTCCCAAGTCCTTCATCTCAAACTCCTTTGCAAGATCAGCCTTGCATGAGTGTATCAACAGTTCATCACCTATCAAAATCAAATCATCTACATAAAGTAAAATGATCAGCAACTTACCCTCCACCACAATCTGGTATAGGTTCAGATCCACCTCACTCTTGGAGAATCCAATTCCGGTGAAATAACTGTCTATCCATGTGTACCAAGCACGAGGTGCTTGTTTCAACCCATACAACACTCTCTTGAGCCTGCACACATGCATCTCGCTGTTGAAGATCTCGAAACCTTCGGGCTGCTCTATGTACACCTCCTCATCAATCACCTCGTTGAGGAACACAGTCTTCACATCCATCTGATGAATGTGCCACCCCATCTGCACTGAGAGAGAAAGAATCATCCATATGGAACAATACCTTGTGACAGGTGCAAAGGTCTCCTCATAATCGATCCCCTCAATCTATGAAAAGCCTCGGGCAACAAATCTTGCCTTGTAATTCTCCACATTCCCGTAAGCTTCCTGCTTCATTTTGTAGATCCATCTCGAACCCATCACTGATTTCCCTTCCAGCCTCGAGAAAATCTCCCATGCATTTTTTCTGACAATCAAATCATACTCTTCCACCATGGCATCTACCCATGCGTGATCCTCCACAGCTTCCTCGAAAGAGGATGGCTCTGTCATGATATACTTTCTCATAAGAGCCATGTATCTAGTATACCGATCAGGTGACTGTCTCTATCTGTGCTATGATGTAGGTGCTCCTACAACCCTCTCTATATATTGAGCCAGTCGCTCAGCTTCTGTAGTGCACTTCCGCCCTCTGATGGTCGGCGTTGCATGAGTGGTCTCTTCCACTCCATGAACTTCCTCTTGTGGCTGATCCACATCCTGAAGCTCATCCTTAGGAACTAATAGCTCCTCATCTACATGTAAGTGTGGCTCCCTCTCAAGCGAACACTTCATGGCTTTCTCCTCATGAAATTTGATATCCCGTCGCACAACAGTCTTACGACTATCTGGAAAATACACACGATAGTTGTGGGGTGTATCAATGTACCCCACAAATATCCCAACCTCTGTAGTCAGCTCCGGCTTCTTCCTGGCATCCTTCTTCACATGAATGTAAACAAGTGAACCAAAAATCCTCAAATGGGAAATATCAGGGCTCTTACAAAAAAATGCCTCCTTGGGTGTACTCATGCCAAGTATCCTGTGAGGACAATGGTTTTGCACATAAACCGTAGTTTTGCATGCCTCAACCCACAAGTGTATGGGAAGGCCCTGATCATGCAACATCGCCCGTGTAGCACCCACAATCGTTTTGTTCTTTCGCTCAGAAACCCCATTCTACTGTGGGTTATGAGGTGCTATGAGCTCTCTTCGAATTCCTTCTACACTGCAAAAGTCCTTGAACTCACCATAGATGAATTCACCACCATTGTCGCTCCTAAGAGCCTTCACCTGCTTCCCCGATTCTTTCTCAACCAGTGCCTTGTACTCACAGAACTTTGAGTATGTCTCGTTCTTGTTCTACATGAAGAAGATCCAGCACTTCCGAGAAAAATCATCCACAAATATCACATAGTACCTGTGCTTTGCTTTCGAAGCTACTAAGAAAGGTCCACACACGTCTGTGTGAATTCTCTCAAGGATCATCGTGGCATGACTATCCTTCTCTTGAAAGGTGGCTTTCACAAATTTTCCCAAGGTACATCCCTTGCACTGATCTGACTGCGCAAGAGTACCCTTAGGAAGCCCAGTAGAAATCTGTTGCAGTATATTCAAAGCTCCATGGTGAAGGTGGCCCAATCTCCGATGCCACAACTCGCCATCATCCCAGCTCACCACTCCTTCTGCCTTGCCTGCCATTTCTACGCAGCCATCTACCTGCAATTGATAAAGGTTCTTAACTCAAACCCCTATCCTCCAGGTCTCACCATTTTCCTTACTGCACAGGAAATCCTTTCCCTCGCTAAAGACAACATCATATCCCTTGTCTTCTAGCATCGCCACAGAGATAAGATTCTTCTTCAATCCTGGAACATGCATCACTTCCTTCAATATCAAGGGTTTACCAGACTCCCTCTCAAAGGAAATGGTACCGATATCGGTCGCACTGTATCTACCATCATTGCCCATCTCGATGTGCACTCCAAGATCTTTCTTATCCAGATTAGTAAACAAATCTCTATCTCCTATCATGTGAAAAGACGCACCACTGTCAAGAAACCACACTAAACCCATCACACTTAACACCAAGCATACGATTAGTGAAAAATCTAGCTCAAACTGCGAGGCTAAGGTCTCTCCAGCTGCAGATCTAGCAGCGTACTTATTTTTCTTCTTCTGTGGACAACTAGTGGCGTAATGTCCCTGTTGGTGACAGTGAAAGCACTTCACCTTGGACATGTCTTGCTTCTTGCCTTTCGCACCGGATTGAGAAGCTTTCTTGCTATTCCCCTTCTTTTATTTGGTATCCAAAGCACAATTCTCTTCATCATAGTTCTTTGATGAAGATCTGTCCCTGGTACTTCGCCTTATCTCCTCTTTCACAAGATCCAACCAAAGTCGCTCCCATCCTGGCAATTTCTCCCGACCATTGACAAAGTCCTGATAGGAATGCCAACTCTTCAGAAGCCCAAGGAGAGCCAAGCTCACCAAGTCCTCATCATCAACAGTAACCCCCACACTTCCCAGCTTATCCCTGCATTGGATGAACTTCGTGAGGTACTTGGGCATACTATCGCCTTTCTCCATTTTTATGTTCCTGAGTTTATCCTTGAGCGCCAACTTCCTCTGGTCACTCTTGCTTTGAAATAAATTTTTCAAATATTTCCACATCAAAAATGGAGAAGCCTTACCATAAAGGCTGGACACTATGTGATCCTTCACACCTTCCAACAAAATCCTTCGACACTTAGCTGTCTTCTTTTGCCATGCGTCAAAGACGACAACATCGCTAGAAGTAGGTTTTGGAACTTATGCATCTATGAACTCCTTCAACCCATTGTCATCCAGTACCGCCTCCATCATGTCCTTCCATGCAATATAATTCGAGCTGCCCTCAAGGCCATACTCCAATCATAATTCGTTGAAAGACATCTCAACTTCAACACCAAGAAAACACTACTGCAAATTCGAATTTCACCAGCTCAAAACTCAACCGCTTCAATGTTTTACAATTGCTCCAATGATCAATATCGCTCTGATACCATGTAGAAATTTTGAATAACTGATATATTATTCACAGAGATTCTCCTGATCACACACTATTTTAGCTTCATGCACAATATAGAATCTCTTCTACCATTTATCATTACATGTGAAAATAAAATCAATTGCATGCTCACATTAAAACCATAAACAATCACACATATGAACACAGTATTTCATGTGAAAGCTTAAAGCTGAAAACCCCCAACTATCTATATATTATATGTCATAGAGATCATGTAACAATCATTTTACAAAGCTCCTCACAAGCTCTCAACACAACCTCAAATTGGTACACACTAATCAAGCTAGATCTAGCAAAACACATGCTCCAATCTCTGCCACCTGATAGCCAGCCTCTATTGCGTAATCAATGTTGTAGGATGGCTCATTAAATAACTTGAACCACCTGGCTTGTACTGCGCAATGCTCATGGGCTCCTCCAATCACCGGTTGTTGCAAGTATGCAACAAGATAGTCACAACTCCGAGTAAAGGTCATTTCTTCACCTATCTCTCGCACTGTCTCATCAAATCGTCTATGCAATCGGGTTAACTAATGTATTATTTAGTTGATTAATGAGTTTATAATTAGTGAATTAATTAATAATTAATTTACATCACTCATCACTAGTGTATTAACCGCTTAGGACTAAATACAACTAGCTCAACTATGTTTAGATTAGTTAAATCAACACAACTCCATTAACTCCTCAATCAACTCCACCAAACTATGTCATATGAGTTCTAATCAAGTATCCATGCAATAGCTCCACTTAACCCTTAGGAATAGCGTAATTCCTTCCTGTCACCCCTGTGGCTGACATCTCCACAGGCACTTAATTGAAGTGCTCCAAGAGGATAAGATAATGTTTATAGTCCAAATATTATTAAGAGCTAATAATATTCGACATATCTATTTTTAGATTAGCAATCTAAAAATAGATTCCGCCCAGTATGTCTAAAAATAGAAGTCCATCTATTTTTTCAACTTGACCATCCCTCCACAAATAGCATCCTGCAACTCATAGAATCATGATCGACATGTCTAAAAATAGACATAGTCTAAAAATAGACTTTGCGCCAAAAATACCCTGCGGGCCCACTTAGTGAAGGCGACTCCTTTCCACTAAGCTCATCATCTGTTGAGACTCCACTGTATGTCTTCCCATTAGGTAAGTTCACCATTTCTTTAGTGCATGCAGTATTTCTAACATTTCTTTCTCATAATTAGCTTTCTGTAAATACTTTCCCTTGATTGGATGACTTTCAAAAGTAATGGGTCTTCCTTCTTGCATTAAAACAACACCAATTCCATTTCCTGAGGCATCACATTCCACAATAAAGGTTTTTGTGAAGTCTGGCATAGATAAGACCAGTGATAGGCACATTGACTCTTTAAGATGTTCAAAGGCCTTAGTTGATTTAGGAGTCCATGAAAATCCATCTTTCTTCAATAATGTTGTTAGAGGTGCTGCTATCCTCCCATAATTCTTAACAAACTTGCGATAATACCCTGTTAACCTAAGAAATCCTCGCAACTGCTTTATGGTTGTGGGGAATTTCCATTCCTTAATGGCTTTAATTTTGCTGGGTCTACCTTAACACCTCGTGAGATACAATATGACCCAGATATTCCACCTCTTGTACTCCAAAGAAACATTTGGATGTTTTTTCATATAATTGTTTCTCCTCCAATAGTTTGAGCACCCTATCAACATGTTGAACATGATCCTTCCAAGACCTATTGTAGATTAGTATATCATCAAAAAAATACTAGCACAAATTTTCTATAAAAGGGTTTGAAAATGGAATTCATCAGCCCTTAAAATTTAGAAGGTGCATTGGTGAGGCCAAAAGGCATGACCAAAAACTCATAATGACCCTAATGAGTTCGAAATGTTGTTTTTGGAATATCTTCAGTGTTCATTCTAATTTGATGATATCCTGAACGAAGATCCAACTTGCTAAAATAAATTGCTCCATGTAATTCATCCTATAATTCATCAATCACAGGAATGGGAAATTTATCTTTAATGGTGAGCTTATTGAGCTCCCTATAATCCGGACACATGCGCCATGATCCATCCTTCTTGTGTACCAATACTATAGGAGCAGAGAAAGAACTTTGACTAGGTTGAATTATACCCACCTCTAACATTTCTGCAATCATACGTTCAATTTCGCTTTTTTGGACATAAGGATATCTATAAGGCCTGATGTTTGGAGGAACACTTCCTGGAATCAAATGAATAGCATGATCATGATCACGAATAGGTGGGAGACCTTTGGGAGTTTCAAACACATTGGAATGATTTTCCAAGACTTTTTGGAGATCTACAGAAATAGATGATTTTGATGTTGGAACTTCTAGTGAGCATAATTATGCAATAACGCCTCATTGTTCTTTATTTAGAAGATTTTTCATGACATTAGAGCTTATTATCTTTCCTAGATTCCCTGCAATACCCCGTAATTCGACTTCCTTTCCTTCTGAAAAAAAAAATTGAAGAAAAGTTCTTGAAAATTAAAAGCTACCATCCCCAAAGATTGTAACCATTGTACTCCTAGTAAAACTTCAGCACCTCCCATAGGAATGGAAAGAATTGGACTATTCAATACATATTCCCCCATGTTTAGCTTGATATTATGGCATTTTATAGAGCAATTTATAGTTCCTCCATTTGCAACCATCACTTGACATGCTAGTGCTGGGTATAGGAAACAATTAAATTTCTTGGCTACCTTACAATGAATAAAATTATGGGTGCTACCTGAATCAATCAACACTATTACCTTTTTCTTCTTGATATGTCTTTCTATATTGAGAGTTTGAGGAGTGGTAATTCCTGCCAATGCATTACATGATATGGCTGGAATCATTTCTTCCTCTTCTAGGGCTAGTTCCTGGTGTATATCCTCTTCTTTTGAAGATTCTTTTTCATTTTCTTCTTCCTCTTCACAATCTATGTAAAATGATTTCTTCTCAGCACACTTATGACCTTTAGTGTATTTGCTATCACAACTATAGCAAAGCCCTTTTGCTCTCTTTTTTTCCAATTGTTGTCTTGTCAACCTTGTAGGTTGTGGAAATCTAGGAGTAGCAACACTTCCATATTTATAGAAGTGAGTGGTAGGCTTCCTTGTCTCCATAATTTTACATTCAATTTTTCTTGCCAACCTGAATGCCTTCTCCAATGAACTAGGTTCCAAAATGAGAACTTCATGTTGGATGCTATCCTTTAAAGTACATATGAAGAGATCAATCATGTGTTCCTTTGGAATATCAGCTACCCTTATATTCAATTTTTGGAAGTCCTAAATGTGCTCCCCCATTGAACACTTTTGTTTGAGATTTATCAATTGGCTAAAGAAAGTTTTTCTCTTTGTATCCTCATAATGTGATATCATTTCCTCCATAAAAATTGACCAAGTGACAAATTTTTTACGGGAGAAAAGCCATCAATACCATACAAATGTATTTTGTTCTAAATGTAAAGTTGCAATGCATACCTTTTGTGTGTTTTGCACATTATTGAGATCAAAAATTGCTCCATCTGTAGTATCCATGTTACAGGATCATTTCCATCAAACTTCCTCATATCCATTTTTGGAATATGGCGGTTCTTCCCTCCAACATTAGAGTTTATGAAATCACGATTAACATTTATTTTGTTCTCATCATGAGTTTCCTCTACTATCTTTTCACCATTAGGAAACATTTCTTGTATCAACTTTGTCAAACCTTCCATGTCTACCTTTAGATCATTCTCCATGTTTTCCATCTTAGCTTCCACGTCATCCATCTTAGATTCCATGCCAGCTTCCATGTCATTCTTCAAACCATCCATCTTAGATTCCACACCTTTCTTCAAACCATCCATCTTAGTTTCCATGCCTTTCTTCAAAACTTCTATGTCATTTTTTGTTGCTCTTTATGAGAGCGAAATTTGTTGCACTTTCTCTTCTAATTTTGATATGTCATGTTGCCATTCTTCGTCTTCATGAGTCATAGTAGATCCTTATAAAGGATTAATGGGTGTTGAATTCTTTTTAGGGGCCATTTGAGAATCCAATACTGATATATATTATACAATATGACCTTGGTATCAATTCAACTTGATTCTTCAAACAAGACTTATGCAATTCGGAAAAAAAAAATACACACCTTTCACACTCTTTTGAGGAGCTCGATATTGAAATTGACTTATCTCTATACTTGCATATCCTCAATATCTAAAATTTGGACCTGTAGTAGTCCTTTGAAGCTTCTTTCAAATTCCACAAATCTTACTTGATTTGGATAATTCAAGACAAAGTTATGTCCAATCTCCCACAATGACCTAATTATGGGCTGGTTCAGTAGAACGAACTTGTACGACTTGCCCCGTGTCACTGTTTGCTCCTTTAGATCTAAAATTTATAGACAGGAAACTACATTCCATTTACTTCCAGTTACTTTTACATAATTCCAATCTGATGCTCAGAGAGAGAGTTACGAAGCTTTTCCCATGATCACCTCTTTGAGATGAAATTTGGGAGCTTGAAAAACACCTAACTTCCACAGATCATATCTCCAAAAATATTACGAACCTAGCTCTAAAATTTTGTGATGATGTTCCTCAATACTTCGACTTCACACTCTAAAAAATTTAGCTTCTAACCCTTCGTAGAAAAAAATTTATAGCGACAATTCAGCAATGACCTTTAAGTGAAATTCAGGAGCCTGCAAAAAGCCCTAACTTCCACAGATCATATCTCTGAAAATATTGCGAACCAAGCTCTGAAATTTTTTGAAGATGTTCCTTAGGATTTCAACTTCGTACTCTAAACATTTCAGCTTCTGAAACTTTGTAGAAAAATAGATATAGCAAAAATTCCATGATGACCTGTTTGGAGCAGCGAAACCCTAAAATACAAAGCTTTGATACCAAATGTTGTGAAAGAAGCTCCAAAAATAGAAGAAAAGAGATATCAACGCCTTAGAAATAAGCCACTTCGAGGGGGAAACCTCCAATACATTACATGAATGAACAATTCTTGGATGATACAAAGGACCAAAACCTCTCTCTATATATAGGAGTCCATGGGTCCACAATGTAATCCTATCCAACCTAAAAATAATAATGTAAGGGCACAATAATAACAATATGGGGGTTAAAAGGGTACAATAATAACAATAAGGGGGTTACACTAACAACAGTAAGGGATTATACTAGTAATATAGGGACCTAACAAACACAGTCAAAATTCAAAGGCTATTAGTCTCAAAGTTCTTGACATTTCACCAGGAAACACCATCCCCATGTGGAGCCATTATTAGGGTCCTATAATAATAGGGTTCATAATTTTTGAATTGACTTTAATTGGTCTTGTAATATGTACATACCTTGTTTTCTGCAAGTTGTTTTCCCATATTTGAAAATAATAAAAAATGAAAAGAGGGTAAAAGACCTAAAAGAAAAATCAAAGGACTTGAAAAGAAAAAGATAAAAAAAAATAAAAATTGGACCCCAAACACAAACAAGAGATAATAATAAGACATGAAAGTGATGCAAGTCAAAATGCCACTACTAGTTACTTTTCACTGCAGATAAATGATTATGTGCAGCTTGTTCAAAATGCCATAATCCATGATGAGTTAAATAGTTTAATCTTAACTTTTTCATGCTTTAAATTTCATGTTGATAGATAGAGAATAATGATCTTGTCAAACAGTTTAAACTTCACAAATAAGTAGATAATTAGAGAGTAAATGAGGAGCTCAACAGTTTAACCTGAGCCCTCAGATGAAATAAGGCTAGAATTAGATAGTTTTTTGTTTTAAAAAGAAAAATGGATTAGCGTTTGCAAGCTCAAATGCACACATGCAAATAAATAAAAATGATATAATAAATGATGGGTAGGTAGAAATCAGTTACATAAGGCATTGATAAACATCATCTATCAAAATTACTAATTTCCCTCCCGACAATGTGTTCTAGTACTAAAATCCTTCAGTTATAAGACTCAGAGCAATTCTCTGACTTATGGTGGGACCAAACCCACGTCTTAATGACTAATTGGCACCAAGTATTGGATTCTAACTCATTAAAACTTTTCCCCTTCATAAAAACCCATTTCCCTTAAATATAATTCATTTTACCCTAATAAACCCCTTTTCCTAAGTCAAAATTCATATTTACCTAGGAAAAGTAAAACCCCCTTGATTAATTCTCATTTCCTACAAAAATACTCAAAAACCCACAAAAATTATTTATCCTAAATTTTAAGTGTGAAATGATTATATTAGGCATTACAATGAATAAATATTTCCTAAAAACATGATATTACACTTTACTTAGTGTATTTGCTATTCCCGCATCCATTTCATATTAACACTTTACTTATATATTAACTCCATTTCATATTAACACTTAACTTATATATTAACTCCTTTATTAAAACCTTTTATCCCGTATTATATTAATTCATGTATATTAAATAAATCCCAACCCATACTTTATTGTTTATCCTATGGTTTAATTTCCCCATGTGATATATTCCCCGCTCCCGATACGTTAAAAACATCCCTTTATATAAATAACCTGTCCTATGTCAAAATCACACCTATTGGCATTATATTGGTTTAAATTACATTAAACTTGCCTATCCCTTTTAACATTAAAAATTTATGTTAAAACATTGTTTTAACATATAAATTCAAAACCCGCTGCATAAAAGAACTCCTGGGCCCCACACCCATTACCTCGCAGCTCCATCGACTAATCCTAGTCGTTCGCATCCCTCCATCCGATCCAACATCCCAGAATCCATATCGCAATTTCAATAGCGCGATCAATAAACAAATTTAGATTTGCGATATGAGTGGTTTTTCCCCACTCTCTCTCCTCCACACGTATATTTTATATTGGATTGCATCCATTTGAGTCATACCATTTACCGCCCTCTGACGATGTGATAACTGCTCAACGGTAAAAAAACCTCCTCGCGCGAAACTGCTTCCATTTGAATTGACGGATATTAAATGCATACACTGTTTCAATCAAATCTCTATAAAACACCAGGTTTTACGTGTTTCACACCTTTCTATTGCTTTTTCTTCTCGTTAAACCTTCTCGACTGAAGAAAAGACGTTGCCGCCTTCTTTTCATGCACAAACAATACAATTCAGTAAAAAGTCATTGATGCAATTGCTCAAAGCCTCTAGTTTGTGTTTTAAAGACCTCGACAAGCTTTTGAAAGCTTCCAGACTCCCATCAAACCCTTCTTTCGAGTCAAATGCCTAAATTTACAGGTATTTTTCAAGAAAAATACCCATCCATCATCTAAAAATAACTATACTTTTGGATTTAAGCCTTCTTCAAGCCTGTTTGCCTAAGAAACACCCTTATTTTCTCATATATACATCTCTGCTGCAAACCCTGAAGATTTTCACAGTTACTAAAGACTGTATTATGTTTTTGAAGCAAAATTAAAGATAATTTGGCCATCTACACATTTTTAGAAGCCCTTTGAGTGATTAAAAATATTTCTACAGTGTTTAAAAGCCCTTTGTGCATGAATTTCATTTTTTTAGGGATGTTTCATCAAAGAAGTCTATAGTAAACCCTTGTCAAAGCTTGTCCTGAAGTCTGTAAAAGTTTAGAAAAATTGGATTTTGAGAAGAATTGACAGTTTGAGTCTGAAGAAACCATAATTTTACCTATTGTAGTCCAAAAGAAACCTCTGCCATACCAAAATACCTTCTGTAAATAGTCTAATCTTACAGAAGTGTATTAAAAACCTAAAAACAGAGTTTTTAAGGTCAAAGAGGGTTAAATTGTTAAAAAAAATATACCAATGGCCTCTAAAATCACAATTTTCATCAATCCACTACAACCTCCTGTTGTAGATGTTGAACATACCCCTTTAGCTGATGTAGACTATAATATCATTGATCCAGTCACTGAATTCAATCTTCTTGAGCTCCACTGCTGGAGTCAAGAAAAATCTTTGGATCAGGTAGATGAAGTACCTGTTTGGGAGTCTAATTTGATAAAATATGTAGTTCCCCATACCCATCAGTGCCCTAAGGTCATCATACTGTATCAAGATCACTATTCCCTAGATCAAAGAGAAATTTTTAATGCTGAGAAAGAAGTATTATTTACTAACACTGCTAAGTCCATAAACCAAATGCTTCATTTACAACCAAATCCAAATGCAGTCCCTTTGTCCATAAAAGCTCTTACAATTTTTTATCTCGATTTAGACTTTCCTAAAAGATTTCAAATCTTTCAAACATTCATGCCCTCATATGTTGAAATCCCCAAGATAAATCCTCCATATTCATCCTCCAAGTTCCCAGAAGGATCAAGACACGTTATCTTAATGTTGTCTTATATCCTTGGTTACTCCACTGATGAACACACTGATGAATTTATACTTGGTTTTTTATCCATCTTTGTGCTTGGTCAACCCCTTGCAGTCATTTATAACTTTGCTAAGTATATAACTGATAGTATCCATGTAAATTTTGTAAAAATTACTACTTAAGGTGTATTTAGGTATACCTCCTTCCTCTTTCATATGTTCCTCTACTTCCATTTAAATAAATTCCCAATAGCCCTTCAAAATATGGATGTAGAGGGAAATGAACAGTCTATCATTTTCTAGACTTCCTTAACAAAAAAAGGAGTCAACTGAGTTCACTTATGCAAACTTCACAGACTATTTTATTCACCCATTGGTTAATATACTAAAAAACAATGTACAACCAAGGATAAGTGATGAAATTAAGAAAGTTTTACAGCTATTAGAGTAGAGCAGAATAGGTGATTGGTATTTATACCAAAATCACACCGAGGTTAGAGTTTATGGGTCAAACCTCTTGCCCTATAAATTACCAAAGTATCTACCAATGAGATCATTTTTCCTAGAATATATAAGACAGATTCTAAACTTAGAGTCTCTAAAAATTTTGGTTGCTAAAAATAAAACTCAGTTCAAATTAAAAAACCGAGTGGGTCCTTTCATATGCAACAACAGGGAAGTAGGTGGAGAGGCAAAAAAACATTTGCTAGAGTATAAGTTTGATGAAATTTTCCTGTGGAACTCTGATCCTTATGGAATAATCAGTAAGATGAGGATGAAATGTAAATTAACCCCTGAAATTGAAAATTTTTCAAACCAAACTGAATGGTTGGAAAATACATTGATGGAATCTGTCAAGCAAGGTGATACTAGTCACACTTTGTAGACTCCAATTCAGGAGGACAAAACCATAAAGAGAAATAGAGAAGAAGGCTCATATACTGCTGAAACAACCACAGAAACTAGATTCAAGCTCAGGTACAGTAAGAAACCAAAGTTTAATCCAATAGAAAAATAAAATGAAACAGTGGAAATTTTAGATGAAGAGAGTCCAGAGAAAGACATTGTGACTCACACAGTAATTGAAATTGAGTAGCAACCTACTACTTCCAACACACAGATGATTCAGAAACAACAAAGTGTGGAAGTATCTTCATCATAGTAGGTAGAAGATAAAGACGTGGATACCAAAGAAAATTATAAACAGATCAAGGCCAAAAATGAGGAGATCAAGATTGAAATGTATTCACTATACTTGAAGCAGACTCCAGGGATTCAAAATAGGCTGCTTTGAGCCTTTGATTATACAAATAAGAAATTAATAATGTAAATACTTCAACCTAGAGTGCCAACACCTAAAACAAAAACATATTATAAGAAGGTTGAATTTGAGGTACTAGGCCAAGACATACGTCCCTTGGATCAGATTGAATTCCACAATCAAAGCTCAGAAATGTTATATTCTACCATGACCACAAAATAAATGAGTGTCCAAAAGCTACAGAATACTTTAACAAACATGAAAGATCAACTTAAGGTAGAAAAATCTTCTTCATATGATAAAGACACTAGAATCAAGTCTTTAGAGGAATTGGTTATTGAAGTGGGGTATGACCCTTCTAATGTGAAAGCTACAGAAGAATTGGTAAAAAAGAAAAAAATTGATATTGCAACACTCAGAAAGAAAATTAAATTACCCCCTACAGAGCATCCACAGGCTAAGGATATTGTACAGGAAGCGAACGAAAAGGATGAGATGATGAGTCTCATATTACAGATGACAACACAAATTAAGGAGATGGAAATTGATATGGACAAGCTAGTCCAATAAAAATAAACTGAAAAGACACAAAATGTCCCTCCAAATGTTGTTCCTATGGTGACAACAACAGTGCCTTCAACTCTAGCAGAAGATTTAGCTCCTAAGGTCCCATTGACCACAACAATGCCAGTTACCTCTTATACTACTTCTCCCACTAAATCTTCTACTTCAGCAGTTCAACAATCAGATGAGGCCAGCAAACTCATTAAAGCCATGGAAGACATGTCAATACAGAATAATGGGATAAACAGATTGAAAGAACAAATCAATAACCTTGAATATGTCAAGAAATAAACATAGATACATGCTAAAACAGAGGAACAAAAGGCTAAAAGGTTAAGTGAACAACTCAAAAAGGTAGAAACAGAGTTAACGTTAAAAGAGCCCATGGCATACATTAAAAATCAACTATGGTCCAAATCATTGAATCAGTCAATGATACGTGGCCATCAATTCAAGTGATTTATGAGCAAAAGGACTTGCTTAAGGAAGCTAAATAAGAAATATTGAAGACCAAAGAAGAGTTAGGTGCAAGGCCTGAAGAAGCCTTAGAAATAATCAAGTTTCTCAATACTAAAAACAAGCAAGAATTGGATGAAATAGGAATAACTGACAGGACAGAAACAATTCTTGAGGTAAGAAAAGTACTTTCAAAGAAAAACTTGATGAAAAACTTGGAAGAAAATTGTCAAAATATTGACATGGCCATCATTAGATTCATAGCTAAGTTTGACACTTTAAGACAAAAATGTCTTCGAAATATTCTTGTTATCAATGATAAATTGATGAAACAAGAAGATTATGATAAAAATATAAGGTAATTTTCCAAAGAACATGTGAGTAAATCATATTGGCAAGGAATTCCAACAGGTAAAGTGTTGCATAAAGGCATTGAAAACTTGTTTTATTTACAACATGAGATAAAATACCTCTTTGTGGTCAAGCCTGCTTTTGTAAGGTACACTAAAGTAGATGAGAATTTTAGGAAACTCACAAATATTAAATTACCAAAGACAGAGTTTTGGCAGAAGCTCACAGATTTTCTATAAAAGACAGTTTGCAATGAAAATGGATGAAAATAGAGTGTTGTTTTTTACATAGTAAAAACAAATTTTTGGCAGTAAAGAAGTCAAAATCAGGATGGTTAAAGTGTATCGGGATAAAGGGTATCAGTTGTTAAAGAGTTTCAGGTGAAAGATAAATTTGTAAAACAAATTGAAGATCAATTTCCAGTGTGAGGGACACCTCTACTAGCCAGCTACACACAAATCCAAACAACATTACTATTTAATTTGAATAAATAGGACAACTTGCAATTTGTTAAGCAGTTGTCACTATATTTTTGTAATAAAGTATTTTATTTTCCAAAAAACATTCCTAGGATTGTTCTAGGACATTTTGTACTATTTTGTGTATAAATACTTCATCATTTGAAGTATTAGGGTGGATTAATTGCTGAAGATTTTTATAGCTGGAACATTCTAAACCTAAGGGATTTTGTAATCAAGTTCAAGTCAGAAGTCTGGATTTCAAATAATAAATCATCATATTACTCGATTCATGTGTTGGGCCACTGAAGTGAAGCATTTTCTACTTTTATCTGTCAATTTTCTTATATTTTCCATCCATTCATAAATGTGTTCTAAATTTAAATGTGAAATCAGGAATTGTTATATCAGAATTTGTTAAAAGCACTATGTTATTGACTGGTTTTCATCTAAATGTTTTCTACTAATATCCAGACTAGGGAACCCTTAATTTCTTCCTAATTTCGATTGACCCCTACCTTTTCACTTCTTATCTGGATCAAATAATTCTTAATTTCTCTTTATCCCGATTAAAATCGCTTCACCAATCAACCTTTGAAGATCTTTGGTGACTCTGATATCTTTCCCTGTGAAAATTTGAATTTAGACCTTGATCCTCCTCTTTCTGCTTGACACATTGAATCCATTTTCCCAATGGATTATAAATTCACAGCTATCCATCTCATTAAGTGATTTTCCCACCAAAACAAATCAAAACCCTGAAACCAATTTGCCCTATATAACTAGCCTAAAATAAGATATAAAAACAAAGTTAAATCTTAAAGAGAGAGCCCTCTCTAAGCCTTAGGAAGGCTAGGTCCTAAAGCTTAAAAGTAGGTCTGTGGTTCCCTCTAATATTATTTAAACTATAAATCAAAAATCTCACAACTTTGGGAATTATTAGAGTGATAACATATTGGCGACTCCATTGGGGACTAACCAATCCTCAGTTTTAAAATAGGTCTTAAAGGAAATATTTTTATTATCTTTTCACCTTAATACTATTTTAATAATTTTTGAGTATATTTTCATAAAAAAATGTAATTTTGGCTTCCAGAAGATTCTACTATACCAGGTCAAATCCAGATCCACAACTTGTTGTCATAGTAGATAATCTTGACAGAATTGGAAAAAAGGATAAAAAAGTAGAGGATTTAGGTAATAAAGTTTCCTTAGTCAGATAAAGTTCCCTTCCAAAACAATTATCAAGCATACAAGACATAGAATTTGATTTAAATTTTAAACATTATTTATTGAGAAACAAATCAAAAAGTGACTTAAATAGTATTTTTATAGATCCTGATTTTATTTCATTCCTTGAAACTAAGCAAAAAATTGTTTCAATAGATTTTGAATCAAATATTTTTGAGGTTTAAGATAAAATTGATGCATTAAATGCTACTATACTTAAGGAAATAGATGAAGCTATTTTTCAACATTCATTTGAATTGAGTGCTTTATCATCTTATATCCCTAAGCCCTCTACCACTCATCTAGATACCATCCTTTTAGAATATGTAGGTTCATCTCTATTGACTACTACATCATCCATTATTTCCACCAAGCAACCATTTCAACCTAGAGTATTATTCCCGTCTTCCACCACCTCTACTCCATCCACTAGTTTTTCTTCTGCATTTTCCAATACATCATTCTCATTCCCAAGCACCTCTTCATATTTCCCAACTTCATCTTTTGGTTTCTCAACCAGATTTTCCAATACATCTTCTTATATCCAAATCTTATCTGCAAGTTCATTAACTACATTAGCAAGTACTTCTAGGCCTACCCCATGTACTTCCAACTCACCTCCTAGCCAAGCTAGAATTCAAGCCATGGTTGCTAGATATGCTCCCTTGGTCCTTCCAGCCCAGTTACATGACATGCCCCAAGATTATCAAAGAAAAATACCTCAATTTGATGCAATCAATCACTACATTTCCCAACAACATGTTAATAAGAGGACATACTATTTTGAACTTCATGAAATAGATGATTCTGATGTCCAAATGAGAATTTTTTCTCAAACATTAACTGGTGAGGTGAAAAAATGGATTAAAGGTTTAAATGTTGGTATTATTGTTGATTTAGCAGTTTTTCATAGACTATTTATTAATAAATGGGAAAAGTAGAAAAATCCACTACAAATCGTATCATAATTTGAAAGCATCAAAAGGGCACCTAATGAAACAGTCCAAGATTATTGTACTAGATACAACGACATTTATAATTCAATTCATGCTAATCTTAAGCCTCCTCTAGATTATGTTCTTCTCAAATTTCCTGATGGATTTGATACAGACATAACCTATGAATTGAGAGAGGGAATCCTGAAACTTTAGAACAGATGCAAAGTAATGTTGTTAGTGTAAAGGAAAATTTGTTGGCTAGAAAAGCTAGATTAAGGAATGAAAGAAGAGTAACCATAAAAGAAGAAACATCTAGTTCAGATTTAAAAATAGATCAATTAGAAAAAACATTAGAGAGAATGATGGATAGGTTAGATAATATGGAAAGGAAGCCATAATGGGATAACCAACAACAGATTAGAAATCTCAATTTCAGGAAAAACACCAACACTAGAAAATCTAGAGAATTAGCACTTGACCAAACAATATGACCACCTTTCTAAGAGAACTATGCTAAAATTTCTCATCAAAATGAAGATGATGAATACACCATAAATATAATGGGTATTAATTACGATAACACTATTTTTCTTACACAAGAAGATCGGGAGTTATATGAGTTACAACAACTGCAATTAGATTCTGGTGAATCATTTGATTACAAGAAAGGTTATGAGTTTTCTATCAATGAAGTACATAAGAAATATAACCTTAAGAGCAAGAAAAACATAGAGCCTTCTACTAAGATAAAAAAAAAAAAAAAAAAAAAAAAAAACAATAGAAGCTCCCACCACTAAATTCTGCAAATTCTCCCTAGGGAAAACAAGAAAAACTCTAGTTCATCTCAAAAACATTTCAAGCCCTAAAATTTCACCTAGTCCCAAAATTGTTGACATCATAGATGATGTTGTCCAAATATCAACGGATTCACAAAAATCTGTTGTTTTAAAGACAACTAATTCTGCTAAAACAACAATTTTAGACTCCAAAACACCCACTGTTGATCCAAAATCAGCTGATCCAAAAGCTGTCATTGTTAAAACAACTTCTGAAAACACAAAATCTGCAAAAACATATACTACTTCTCAAACTATTCTTGAAAATAAAACTAAAACTATTCCTGAAAAGAAAACCAAAAATATTGATACAATAGAAACACAAACAGAGAATGAGAAAACAACTGTAGAAAAATAAGATAATCCTACTCAAACTACAGCTACTAAAGAAGAGATAATTTAGCTAGGAAAATCACAAGCTCCATTTAATATCCAAGCTGAAATTTCCAAATTAAAAATACCAATTCCTTTGATAGAGTTGGTAAAACATGATTTATACAAAACACATATCACTGAAACTTTAAACATGAATGATGGAGAAGATTCAGTAAATCTAAGTGATGATCAACCAGAGTTAATTTTTGGTCCTGATGTTAATGGAAAACACCAAGATGGAGCAGTTCCACTAGTTTACATTAGCTTAACTATTCATAATCAAATATTACATAATTCAATGCTATATTTAGGGGCTTCACACAATTTAATGCCAAAAGAAATAATGGAAACCTTGAATTTAGATATCACTAGGACTTACAAAGATCTCTTTTCATTTGATTCTAGCAAAGTGAAATGTTTAGATTTGATAAAAATTTTATGTGTCACATTAGTTCAATATCCTGGTAAAAGCATAGTCATGGACATTGTAGTAGTTGACATCCCTCCCAAGTATGGAATGCTTTTATCTCACTCATGGGGAGCTAAATTATAGGGATCTCTACAACTTGATATGTCATATGCAACAATATCAGTTTTTGGCCAACCAAAGAAACTTTATAGAGAAACATTGATGAAATATATGATGAGTAGTGTAGAAAGACCAAGACATTACCCAATTTACTCTACACCTACTAACATGGATTCATTCATTTTATGCAACTTTGAAACTGATCTTGAAATCAAAACTGAACTAAAAGAGAAAAACAAAGCACCAAACAGTGAAAACATCTTTCATGAATCATTATGGCACCTATATTTTGATGGATCAGTCAACAAATTAGGAGCAGGAGCAGGAGTTTGGATACATAATATGGAAAACAATCATGTAGAAGGCCACGGTTTTAGACTAAATTTTAAATGTACAAACAACATGGCTGAATATGAAGCTCTTATTTTAGGACTGTATATTGTTAGGAACTTAGGAGGTAAAAGAGTTTCAATTATGGGAGATTCGGAGTTAATTGTGAAACAAATAACTGGAGAATATTTTTTTTATAATCCAAGATTAATCCGATATAGAGACACTATTTTAGATTTAAGTAAGGAACTGTTAGAATGTGATTTTTCTGCAATACCAAGAAAACAAAACATACAGGCTCACTGCTTAGCAACTTTTGCTAGTACCTGTAATCTGTCATTTCAACCAAATCATAAATACACTGCAAAAGTGAAACACACACCTATAATTCCAGATAATCTTAAATATTGGCAAATTTTCTCACAAGATGAACAGATTTATCATTTCATGAACAATGAAGGAAAATTTCAGGGTTGTAATATAGACACAGACTGTACAATAAATTAGAACTTAGATAGTGAGATTGATTTAAATAATGTAGATGTAAATAATGTACATTTTTCTAAACCTACTAAATTTAGTCGAATAGACATATAATTTAGAGAAAGTAGAGATTGAAGAGTTAGAGGATGATGAAGCTGATATCTTGAACCTCAAAAACAACTTTTTACCAAAAGGACTAACCCCTTTAGAAGATATATTCACTACAAGAAAAAAGCACATTGGTGAGGGTCATGCTTGTGATGGACCTTTAAGGTCCATCACCAATGTCACATATAGTGACGATCATTTAAAAACCGTCACTGTAAGTGTATATAGTGATGGTCCTTTATGGTTCGTCACCAAAGACATTTTCAGTAACACTTTTGGTGAGGGTCGTTAAAGGCCCATCACTAATTCTCTCTTTGGTGACACTTCTAGTGACGAACTTTTAATGACCCTCACCAATGCTCTTTTTGTTACTTTTGGTGACAGTCAAAAAATGTCCGTCATCATTGATCACTAAAAGTCGTCACTGTAAGTGTATATAGTGATGGTCCTTTATGGTCCGTCACCAAATACATTTCACTTTTGGTGAGGGTCGTTAAAGGCCCATCACTAATTCTCTCTTTGGTGACACTTCTAGTGACGAACTTTTAATGACCCTCACCAATGCTCTTTTTGTTACTTTTGGTGACGATCAAAAAATGTCCGTCATCATTGATCATTCCAATGAGTTTTTGATGACGCTATGTGCCTGTTAATATATTTTTTGTCAAAATATAGCGAATTAATACCATTATTGTGGAAAATTTTTTATAATATGTCCAAGGCCATAGTGGTTAGGGTCAGTCAATTTTTTAAGAAGTAATAAGCGTGTATCATTTCCCTCAAGTAATGACTAGTCGAATAGAGATTTCCTATGATTCAACACATGATTCATATCTATTATTTTTATTATCTAGAAAATTCCATTTAGATAAAGTTCCACTACTGTGTGTAGGAAATATATTATTTAATACATAATTGAGCTCTGACAATTCTATTAATGAGAAAGACCTAACAATCCTCAACAATCTGGGCACACCTTAAATTAATGCTTTGGCACACACTAACATTTCTTAGCACCCCACATGTCTTGGAACATCTTTGTACCTAGAACATCTTGTGATGACACTAACGCCCAAGCACATGGTGGCATGTGCTAGCACAACATGGAACTCTCCTATCATGTGTTGGCGTGCTGCATATAGTCCCTAGCATTCCTTGGAACACCTTCGTTGAATGCATTGACATACATTAGCACTTGGCACACAATGCCACTTGGCATGTATTGGGGCCTATTATTAGTGTGCCTAGCATGCCCCTTTTCAAAAAGATAAAGTTTTGACTTATTAACCCTCTTATTGGTTCTTCCTTTTGTTGCCTTGACACATATTGATATACCCTGGCACCCTATGCCACATCCTTAGCACCTAGCATGTATTGGCATATCTTGGCACTATTAATTGGCACATGATATAATTAGCACACCCTGGAACTCCCAAGCACACTTTGGGAATTATTAACATGCCTTGATATTCCCTAGCATGCCTTACCAATGCTTAGCATACCTTGTCATTCCCTCCTTGGCATGACGAGTAACACTAACCATTAACACTAGTCTCTGGCAGTACACGTTCCTCATATTCATTGAATTTTTACCTAGTGCTCCCTTAATGTTTTTTCCTAGTACTCCTTAACACTCATCAACATGCATTATCACTCTCTAGCACACCTTAACACTCTTCAACATTCCCTTCCACTTCATAACATGCATAACACTAGTCCCTGACACATATTGGCGCTTGGCATGTGCTGGTGCTTGGAAATTCTTAGCATGTATGGAATACGTTGAAATGCCTTGGTATGATTTAGCATGGTTTAATATTAAATTTATTTGTGATGATCAATTGTTGGAAAGTAGATGAGAAGCAACAAAGAAATACTTGGCACTTAGAATGCACTAAAAATTTTCACTTGCCACCTATTTCCACCTAGTGTTAGTGTGCCTAGCATGCCCCTCTTGGAAAAGGTAAATTGATGACTTATTAACCCTCTTATGTGTTCATTTCCTTATAGTTTAACTTTTTTCTCCCTTTTGTTGTCTTGACAGTCCCTGAAACGCATTGACACACCCTTGCACATCTTGGCATGCCTTATCACTTGGCACATCTTAGCATGTTTGACATGTATTCCCATTATCTGGCACATCAAGGGGGTGAAGAGAGATGTAGTCCTAAAGTAGGTCGAGTACGAGGGTCGAGTAAGGGTTGCTAAAGGGAGGTCATGATCATCCTCCAAGAGCAAGTTCATCATGTGAGGGTTCAGAAGAATGTTGCATACCTTAATGGTCGGTTTGCGCTTGGAAGTAGGATGGCATATTGTTGGTTCTATTCTGGCAGATCACGCTTAAGAGAGGTTTCTCATGAGAATCTGGGCATGTGATTTCAATGGTGTCTTTGTGTGAAGGCCGCATCAAATTATGAAATGCTGAAATTTGCAACAGTAAACAATGAGATTGGAAACCAGAAAGAACAAAAAAAAAATGCACCCACACTGGTGAGGAATTTTGATGCCCCAGGAGTGAGGAATGTGGGGCGTCTAATTTATTTTTCCCTTAAATAAATTTGACAATAAATTGTAATTTCATCTCATAACAACTTGTGTCAGTTAATTAAGTCATGATGACCGAGTTAGCTCAAGAAATTCGAGTTGAGGGTCTAATATTAGGCCTCTAAAGGGATTCTAATATTTTTGGGGTCCAGTTGAAGTTGATGCATTAGTGGGGTGCAAGTGTAATTAACTCAATTAAATGAGTTAAAATCAGTTTAACTAGTTCTAACTGAGTGATGAGCTAGTGAGAGGTCCAATGAATTAAATTAGATTTAATTCAAAATGAGTGATCAATCAGATAACTGATAATTCACTATTAATAGTTGCATGCATGTCAGTTTCGAGGAATACCCAGTTGAGACAGAGGTTAAAGGGAACATAACTATCAGTTTTATTCAGAGAAAGTTTCCCATCTGCAATTATAAAGTCATTGGGATGCCATGATGGATTTCATAATCAAGGAAGACTGATTTTCGTAATTAATAAGGAGTTGATTCCCTAGGAATTGCATGAGTAAGGCAGGCTGAAGTAAATATTATAATTGGCTAAGTACTAGACCGAGTTTTCCTAGATCAACGGGAGACAATTGACAAAGTGCTAGAGAATCTCATGAAAGATTAAGCATTGTATTGTTTCATGATTCCTTGACTTAATACACAATAGAGATAGAGGGGTTTTGATTAGTTGCTTTCCCCAAATACATCATGTTGTTGTGCGATTGATAATTTATTTCTCTTACTTATATATGATTGTGCGATCGTGTTTTGTTTCCGTAAATTGTAGGAAGGATTTAGTATCTTGTCTTAGTAGATTACAAGATCATATTGAATCTTGTTGGTTAGATTTTCTACATGGCATCAGAGCAGGAATTTTTTGGGCGGCGAGTTTGTAGAGAATATTTGAATATTTTGGTGTAACTTTTTCGAAAAAAAATAGAATATTTGGATTCCTTGCGAAAATCTACCCAAACGGAAAAAAAAAATTGGTCAAATCGGAGCTCAGATGAGGGAGATATCATCGATTTAAAATCAACTCTTTTTTATAAAATTTTTGTAACTTCGGGACAATTACACTGTGCGCGAGTCAAGAACCTATATGCACTTGAGGTACCAGATGCATGCAAATATTTGAGGAGAAAGGCAGAAGTTAGAGACTTGGTGGTTTAGAGGGAGCATAAATTACCTCTCAATATGCATCCTCATGAGAAGCAGTCTCAGAAGGTTGTGGAGTAGCTGCCACAATTGGAGAAGCAGAGAGGAGATCGAGTGGAAGCATCCACTCAAGCAAAGACCTCCATGAGGGGGAAATTTCGAGCCAGATGGGAGGAGGGAGCAGCCATACCTCGAGGTGTAAGGTGGGGTTATGTGTAGACATAATCCCAAGATAAGAAATTTGGGCAAGGTCCATTGAGATAGCGTGTCTCATGGATCGAACCTGGCTACGAGGAGCCCACAATACAATAGTAGTAGGAAGGATCAGTTAGATTGATGTAGTCAGATGTCAGCAAGACAGAAATCAGAGTGACAGATGTCAAATAATGGATCACAAATAGAGTTAGCAATAGTTCAAAGGGCACGGATGCAGATGTCAGCAGCATTGCAGAGAATCCAGTACTAGACAGTTGCAGTAGCTAGAAACAGTCAGAAGACTCTGATGACAGATGCATTATACTGATTCAGTTGTTCAGTGGCTATTCAGTTTCAGTATTTGCAGGTGCAAACAACACTATAGAAGTGTAGCATGTAGAACATTCCAAAGGTACCGGATTGGGATAGATTGAATTCCTTTCTTGTTGAGAGGGAGTGTTGAAATTTGAAACAAGGAACAATGAAATTGGCAACTAGAAAGGACAAAAAATAAAAATCACCCACACTGGTGAGGAATTTTGATGTGCCAGGAGTGAGGAATGTGAGGCATCTGATTTATTTTTCCCTTAAATAAATTGGACAATAAATTGTAATTTCTTTTCATAACAACTTGTGTCAATTAACTAAGTCATGATGATTGAGTTAGCTCAAGAAATTTGATTTAAGCTGATCGAGGTGGATATTGGTGGCCACCCGCCTATTCCACTTGGGCCCTAGCCATTGTCTCTTTCAGTTTTTCAGTTTCCTTAATTATAGCAAAATTTATTATTTTTTTTAGTTTTTCAGGTCTTGAACTTTCAAAGCCATTTTGAGGCCCCAAACGATGTTTTTTAGGCATGAAAGGTTTGGCAATTTCATAGAAATCATATTAGTGGTTGTATTCCTCGGAGAGATCTTTCTAACGAGGTATCATGTGCGTCAAACGAAGATCATATGACCAAGTTACGACCCCGGGAAGTTGGCTACCCAACTAACCCCAACGAGGCCCATAGAATCTTGGTGTTACATCTCCTCAGGATAGGGTTTTGGTTGTTTATGGTTTTATCTTATTTTAAATAATAAAAAGACCCTTGACCGTTGGTTGTTTAGGGTTTTATCAATGAATAGGTGGGAAGTGACCCTCGAAACCCTTTCCTTAAGATAAAATAAAGAGTGGGACTTGCTTTCCTTTGAAGCAAGGGAATTACCTTCTAGGGAGAGAGGACGGGGATTGAAGGGTTGAGGGAGAAGAATAAGACTTATGAAGGAAGTTCTCAATCCCTAAAATCCTTTGGGAACTTAGATTCCCAAATGGTCCTTGATGAAAGGCCTTTGACACCAAATGGGACCACATATGGCCAAGTGGACCCAACCCAGGTTCAGGGATGTAATTTAGTAACCAATGATGTTCCTATCCTAGACAAGGTGATGGGAAAGGATCAGACAAGTGTTTTTACTTCGATAGGTCAAATTGATCCTACTAGGTTATATCCTTGGGAACACCTAGGAAAAACTTGATCCTAGAGATAGGGCTTGAGGTATCCGGAGATTTCACCGTTGGAATTGGCCCAAGTTCTGAGGAGAGTGAGGGCACCCAACAAAGCAACTGCCTCTAGGAGATAGAAGTTTTCCTCTAGATAGATTCCTAGGAAATTGTTGCCCTAGGTGACCTAATGGGGCTAGACCTAGGGAATGTGAAAATTTCTTAATCTAAGAAACCCTATTGCAGTATCTTGATTTACTTCTCCTACTTGAATTAAGTTACAAGTTAATTTCTGAAATATTCAATAAATTAGCGAAGTAAATAATAAATACAACTAGCAACCTACACATACAGATCAAATACTAAATAACATGCTCATAGACAAAGTGACACACAGATTTTCTGGACAACTATCCCTGAAAAAAACCCAATGTGGGAAAATCGGTGTAGCTAGCTCTAGAGGGTTTTCATTATTATGCATAATCTAAGTACAACAATCTTAGGCACCAAAACTGGTTCACCCAACAGAGAAATAAAAATGGCAGTAATATGCTGCTCTGAATCCCTCTACGTCAGCCTAACTAGCTTGCGTCGGCCTCTGCGCTGCTCAATAAGGGCCTGTGTCACACCTGAAGGGCTTACACTGCCCCTGCGCTACCCTGACTGGGCCTGCGTCAACCCTGCGTGGCTCCTATTGCCTTTGCACTGCCCTTGCTGGGCTCTGGCTAGACTGCGTGGCTCCTGCTACCCCTGTTGCTTTGGCTGGCTGGAATGCTTAAGCGAAAAAATCATAGGTAAGAAAGAAGGCACTGGCGAAAGGCAACGCATAACAGTCAGAAAATTTGAAGAAATGAAATGAAAATAGATCAATGTCCGCAAATAACTGAAATAGATAAATGGGACTAGAGAGTAAAAGCTTTGACAACAACAATAAGTGCTTATAGAATCAGCTAAGAGAATAGAGGAGACTAATTCACGAGGTTAAAATGTTGTATAATTTTTGGCACAGGAAAACTTTAGAATTGTTAGAATAAATAACTGCAAGTACCATTAGTTGGTGATCATCGATAATCATTTCATTTCATCAAATACCCTGATGAATGGGCCTTACAAGCTATTTTCATAGACAAACCCCACAGAAGTTGTGTGATGGAAAAATATTCACACTATATTGAAGAAAACACCTACCAAATAAGGATGACATTTCAAATGGGGCAAGAAACAATAGAGAGATAGACATCGAAAAAGTTAAAATGCTAGGGAAATAGGAAAGCAACTAGGTAGCATGGTAGAAAGCACAACAAAGAAAATTATAAAAATGGAAAACCCTACAAATTATCACCCATCCAAACATCACCACAATTTTTTCTTCAAATCTAAATCTCCAAATTCATCAAATTATATCCTGTATTCAAACCTAATCCTCTCTGTTAGCCATTCTAAAGATAAGACTGAGAACTTACTATAGAACCATCACCTACATGTAGTGATCTTATTCTATGACCAGACAACCTGCTTTCGTGAAGACATGGAAAGGTAAACACTCTCTGCCAATATTTTCCATACAACCTAGGTTGAGCAACCACATATACATCACCAGCTTTTTCTCTTCAGATTTGTAACTTAGAAGAGATTTGTCTGACCACCTCCGGGTTGCTCCCAAAGTCACCTAGGAAAGCCCTCTCAACATCATCCTCTTTCTGTAGTACCTAATTAGTAATTTAATTAACCATAACAGTTTCTTGATCATGTAAGTATTTCAAATATATTGCAAATAAGCATAAAGCTTTCATGTTAAACAATCAGGTCAAAAGACTTTAGACTATGATGCAAAAAATACAAAGAAACCTCACCAACACTCAAAGGACAAACAAAGTCAAACCTCTACAAAGTATAAATAGATATCTGATAATCTTCATTCCACCACAAAAATGTGCTTAACTAAATAAAATTCTAATTACTGTGCTTTCAAGACAAAGCTTTCAAGGGAAGTGATTTATAAACATACCCCTACACCTCGTGAACAATCAATGTGTATAAATAGACCATCATAACGCTCATTTTAAACATCATTATTATCATTTTATAAATCATTTTTATTAAATCAACAAGAAGAAAGCAACAATTGCATTCAGTTCCACTGAAGCAAAGTATATGGCAGTTTCATATACTTATTATGAAGCTATCTAGATTTGCAACTTGATTGTAGTGTCAACCAATCAGTTGTTGAAGCCCATTATTTTCTCTTATGAGAAACAAAGTTACATCAAGCTCTATGAAAATCCAATGTGTCATGACCATTTCAAACACATTGATATTCAATACAATTTCCTAAGATTCCAAGTTCATTAGGGAGTTAGTAGTGTTGGACCACATTCTGAAAAAAGTTGCATATGGTTAATAGTTTGACAAAGCTCCTAACAAAGGGGAAGTTTTACAAGTTGGGGGAGAATCTTGGGTTATTGGAAAAAAAATAAATTTCTCAAGAGTGTTAGATTACCTAGTTGGTCCGAGTTGGTCTCACCTCAGCCTTGAGAAGTTGAGCAGCACCAGGATTGCAGAGCTAGATTGTGGTACACCATTCAGAAAGATTCTTAAATACAGCTAGAAGCTTATAACGACACCTTCGAGGATAGACGAATTAGTTGTTGGGTCACACCCACCAAGTATGGCACACTAGTTGAGGAGATTAACACCATCATCTCAGGTGCATTCATGAGTGCACACTTATGGAATGAGGCACCTTCAAGAGAGGAGTTATATCTACTATGATAATGCAATACTCTAAAAGAAAATCCTTGCATACAATGCAAAGTTATGAGGGAGTTGCTCATGCTCAAGGGAGATGCACCACTTTAAAAAAATTTATGGATAAATCACATAAATTTTTTAAGGTACACACCTTTTGAACCACTCATTGTGTGGTTCACCATCAATCTTTTTAAAATAAATTTATTAGAATGAAATTGAATTGATTTTTGAAGCTTCCTTTTAAATCAATTGTTGGCATTACAAAGAATCATGGAGTGCGCTCAACATCCATAAGAAAAACAATGGGTATGATATTAAAATTACATTTGAAGGCATAATATTAAAAATGATGTTTGGAAAAGTGGAGGGCGGGAGTATTCATGAGCATGGACACTATGCCAGAAACTGTCCATGAAAGAAGAACAATAAGAAGGAATGCTAGCTAATGAATGGTGAGCAAATAAGTTGCACTCAGAAATGCATTGAGCTTAGAAGTGACAAAAAAATTAGCTAAGAGTCTTCATATGAATCCAGGGCACTTTAAGGCATGCAAGAGAACTTTCCTTAACATTTTATTGTCATTCATCCATTTTTTTAATTATAACATTAGGTTGTAAGCCCTAAAGAATGAAGGTGCATGGAATTTAGGAAGGATGTGTGTTGGAACCCAAGTAGATAGATAAAGAAATGTTCAATTGAGAGGCAAGGCCTAGAACCACACCATCACCATCCTCCAAATGATCAATATTGTTAGATAACGATGACTAAAATTGGTGTAAAGGTGACTCAATTTATAAGGATAAACTTTATACATGAGGTTGGAAAACATTAAAAAATAATTGAATCAAGAGCGAAAGGGAAAATATATCGAGGGGCACAAATATTAAGGGCCCATGTCAGCCAAAGTCAAACCAATGGCTAAATGTTTTTTCCTTGATACCATCTCGACTTAAGAAAATGAAACTAAATATAAACATATATGTCAAACAGAATACTCCAATACCTACCACAATTAGTTGCATGTTGTTCAAAATATTGAATGAATAACATCCAAACTCTAATTTTGTTTCAAAGTGTCTCGCTTTTCGAGGAAAATACACGAATGTTGAAGGTCTATCATATGTGCTTCTTTGTATTCGGAAAAAAAAAAGATAATTTATGGGAGAATTATACAAGATGGGATGTCAAAGATAAAAAATCACACTTGCAAAACCAACCTTTAAGGAGTACGATAATCAATGCATGTAGCATAGTTTCAGAGAATCACATGGGCTAATGACTAGGCTAGGTACGATACTAAACCTATCTCATTTTAAACAAGGTATTAAAGATAATAAAATATGATTAATCAACCTAGCTATGGGTTGGATATAGAGCATTCCATGGGATTTAGGTTAAGTTTCTAAGGCTCATCATCATAACTATATCTTTGATAGAAAGGTTTGGATCGGCCCACAACCAATAATCTAAACTTCCTTTAAGAGTTATAATAAACCCCTTCATTATGAGGAAGCATAAAATGTGTTTTTTAGGGGTTGAGTAGTGTGTTGGATTCATATGTCCTAGAGGTTCCTATATGATAAATAAGCTATGAATATATAAGAGGCATATAGTAAAGCATGGAATGAGGGAAGTTGTGTGGTAGTCCTATCATTTAAGCATAAAATTGATATTAAATTGAGTATAAAAGAGGCCTATAATGAAGTGTGTACTAAAAATTGCTCAATGGAAGGTGTTGGAGTTTCATTCCTAGCCTAGATAGTTCTCAACGATAAAATGATTTTATATTTAATAAAGATTATAGATTTTTACAACTTGGTTTGAACTTCATTTGTAGTTTTCTTAAACAGGTGGCATTTTATAACGTGAAAAATAAATGTTTCATTTAAAATATTCCTTGCTACCATAACCACTTCATCCCCTAAAATTAGGGTTTCCTCTCACCTTTTCCTCAACAAAATACAATCTCAAACCTTCGTTCTAATAACAACAAATAAATAGTGTGCATAATTTTTAGTCTCTAGCTCTCCCTTTCTCTCCCTCTCTCTCATTCCCTCCCTCCCTTTCTTTCCTTGTCCCTACCTCTCTCTCCATGTCTCCCTCCATTTCTTCCTCTCTGTCCTCAATGGAAAAACTAGAATCCAAACCTCGAGAATTGGATACCCAAATATTTATGGCTTTCCATCCAACTACTAAACCCCCTAACCTTCCATTAGCATCCAAGGAAATGAAACTCCACCCCTTTAGTAGGCCTTCTAGAAAACTGACAACATAAACACCATATCTTGAAAATTGTCACCAACGACTTGGAGGATGTGTTGCAGAGAGGAGTTGCACCATTTAGCTTTTCCTCAATGCCCAAAACCTCCAATCCAGAACCCTTTTCTAACCTAATATGTCCTTTCCTCTAGATGGATAGTCCTATGCAAGAAAAGGGAAGCTTATAGTTTTTAGCCAGGTGCCCATACCTATGGCCCCGCCTACACCTAAAAGGTATTTCTTCATAACCCAATATCTGAATACACTCCACCCCAATCCCGATATCCATGCCTTCTATAAGCCCTTCTATGAGGTCCATATTAACCAAAATATGGGTGTATGTCTTAATCCCCATCTCTAAATATGTAGATTCATGGGCTAAATAAGATCCCAATGAGTTACCTATATATTTGAAAATTAGGGCATCCCAATAGGTAGGAGGGAGACTTGGAAGATGAACCTAGACTGGGGCCATATCCAGTCTCTCCTACTTTGCATCGAAGAGGGACATCTAGAAATTGAAAAGGATAGGAGATGAATCAGTTTTCTAAACCATTTATTGTACCTTCTGGGTGTCTGCTACATCTTTGAAGAAAAAATGAATCTAACCTTGGGCTAACAGTGACACCTATGGAGAAAATTTTATAATAGGTAAGATTTCATTGTTTGGCCACACGTTTAGGGTTGAGGACCTGAATTTTCAACCCCTTACTTGCCCCACCAAGCATTTTTGGGACATTTCCTTAGTATTTTGAATGGTGACATTGACTCCCAAAAATAGAGAAAGCAGGACTTTGTTCTTCTTCTTGACACTACAATGGATTTTCCTCTTCCTCGCTTTCTCATACTCCTTTTGAATCATAATTCCTTCTTATTCACAAGAGTGTTTCTCCCTGAAAACCACAAGACCATTCATGATGTTAGTTTGACCTTCTTCCGTTGTCTAGGCAAGGCTCTCCTTCACTAATTCACCAAAGGAGGGCAAGGCTGATGGCACTTGAGATGAAGGATATACATGAAAACAATTTGGAGAGGCTTCTGAGAGTGAAGAACCCCCACTGTGTTCAAAAAATTCTGAAAACCCTAAGGAAGTAGTAACACATTGTATGTCTTCCTCCAATATCTGGGACAATAGGGAAACTAAACTTAGAGTCACACACCCCAAGAAGAGTTCTCTAGCCCCTGACAAACATCCTCAGGCCCCAAGCTAGCCGAAACTAAAGGACTCGAATAGTGCGTGGCTAGAGCAAGGGTTAGGGCCTTCGAACCGCTAGATAGTTGCCTATTGAATTCTTAAATTTTCTTTCTAAAGATATGGTAGGCCTAGAAACTGCGGTATGGTGACCTTCTAAGTTGACTTTGAAATGCGAATGGATAAAATCCTTGGGACTAGACCAAATTTGTTGAAAACCCCCCTCCTCTAGTTCATAATCCACCAACTCCTCCTCCTCCATGTGAGTCTAATAGTAAGCAATCGACATCTCATCTTAAAAGCATATTTGATGAGTAGTTGCATGTCTTCAAAGGGTTTATCATGGCGACCATCTCTCTACAAAATATATATCACGTGGATAAAAAACTCATGGTTACCATTTAATCTTATCTTGCATTTTGACAATGATATTAGAGCCTAGCATTGTTTAGAGCCTGTTCACTCTTTGTCAAAACTACGACGCTTTCTTCGCCTGCAATTTTTCCATGGGCCTCTAGGGTTTCTCTAGTGTTGAATTATTCTCTTATGGTAAAGATGTTGTAATGTTCTCTTTAACATTTTGAGTTCGTCAAAATAAAATAAAAATTAAAAACATAAAATTAATAATTAAACCAATCTAGATCTATCTTAACTCTAGATCTACCAAAAGTCTAGAGGGAAGAATCAAATCTCTTGAAGTTCAAACCTCTTTAGATTTGATCTCTAGACACTTAATAAATTCTAAATGAAGATGAATTTAAATTAATCATATAAAATGAAAAAAAAAAATAAACATAAAAAATAAATTGATTTGCAAACTAAACATAGTATCCACCTTTCTTTTGAAAAATATTAAAATATTTACCATATTCGAATAACTTTTAAGAAATTAAAATATTTATTATATTGGAATTATTATATTGTGATAAACGTTTTTAACCCTTCCGATTAAAATGATTTGAGTCATCCGAAAACCATTTTCCCACTCGATTTAAATTTCAAGAGGGTATTGTCATGGAGGATTGGCGGGAAAACTAAACGGGGGAAAACTAAACACAGAGCATTCTATTACCAAAACAATAGAGCAGAGCTAGAGCTACATGAGGGGAGCCTTAACACCCTCTCATCGATACTGAATGCATTGAAGAGTTCGACTCGAGCAAAGATGAAGAAGCGATTATTCAGTTTCAAGAAGAAGAAGGTGGCCCCTCCTCCATCTGTTGAGATGCATATAAGAAGGTAAGATTTTAGGAAATTATTGCATGTATAATGTAGCTGTTGTGCCATGGAAATCAGAAATCAGACCATCATCTGTGCACTCTCGCAAGACAGGGCAAACTCCATAAGGAATGTTCGTAAATGATGACCACTCCTGAATTTGAGCTTGGAAACCTCTATAGCAGCAGTCTCTGGTTCCCGTGCTTATCGCTTCTTCCACATCACCATTTGCTTGAGCTCTTCAACCTTCAATTCCACCTTTGATATCCCTGATTTTCTCACAAAATCAGCAACACTCTCAATAGTGGCTACACCCTGCTGCAAGGTGAACTGCAAACACTGTTGCTTAACAATGTTAGTGAACTCTATATCAAAGTTTAGCCCTGTGTACCATGAATCTCCATTTATCTCCTTTGAAGGTGTCAATTCTGCTAGCATATACACCTTCATTGCTCGGTTAGAAACACACTTCAACCCTTTTATTAAGTCATGAGCTTCTATATTTTTCAATGCTTTGTTAACCTGTGGCTGTTGTAAATTTGTTTCTCTTTTCATATCTTTTGTCCATATACCCATATTTCCAGCATTTTTTATGACTTGATATATGAGCATATCTTCAGATGAGAGGCCCTTAAACCCTACAGATTCTTCTTTCGTCTGTTGCTTCTAAACTATGAAATCACCCTGCTTGAAAACCTGGAGTTGACGATTTTGAAGCAGGGCATTGAGTGCCTGAGATCTAACATTGAGATCAACATCTTTAAGATTTTACTCCATGATTTTATCTGTCAATCCATCAGAGAAAGTAATGAAAAGATCCAATATTATATTGATGGTAGTAGCCATTTGTGAAGCTGATGTTGCGATCTCTAAGATCTTCAAAACTGTAATGAGCTTCGAACCCTAGAACAGTATGTGCATTTGCAGTGTCTGATTATCCCGATTTCCCCATTTAGAGTATGGGCTTTGAACCCTAGCCACAGTATGTGCAATGCGTGGCCTCAAGCAGAAACCAAAAATGTATGTATATATGCTCTACATTTTGAACATTTGTGTGGCTATTACTATGTTTTGATCATAGAAAAAAAAATTATGCACAACTGAATTTTGATAATTTGGATACCAAATGTAGAATTGAGTGGTGCCTGAAGCATTGTTTGGTGGGGGACAATTTCTAACCAGTGGATTCAGTTTCGAACTACTTTATGAATAGTCCTAACTTATTTTTCAGTTTTTTTCCTCTCAAACACATCAATGTCCTTTTCCAACATATATTATTATCATTTACGCATGCAACCTGATATGCATAGGGTTTCAATGTTTCATTTTCTAGTTGTCACTGCAGAGGCAACCATGCCCTCCTTTTTCCAAGCATATCTAGCTGTAAATTTTTTGCCTTATTGTTTACAAAAGGGGTAGGTAGGTGTCATTTATTCGACTCTTTATCATCATTACTCACAAGTTAATTCAATGATATCCTGCATCCCATAGATTTAATGTCTTAGCTTCCTATGATCTATCATAGCCCAGATTATCATGGTTTGATTTTAGAGCCAAACATTTTGCAAAGATTCATCTTTTGGTGAACATCATGAAACCTTCTTTAGAGATTCTGATGTGCTCTTTTGATTTTGAGTTTGCATTCTTGAATTTGAAGTGTGCTTTGAATTTTCTTTAACTATTCCTTGACATGAATTGTATTCAATTTCTTATTGTCTGTCCAAACACGAAATAGCTATAGATAAAAGCCTGTTGATTTATGTTGTATTCGGTGCTTCTTTCTAACTTGCAATCCAAGGGACTTAATGCGATAATCCACTGTATCCAGGAACATGGATCTGTGCTTCTATCACCAATGACTGCTTCAACTTACTGTTATTATTTTGGCACTATGAACGGAACTTTTCCAGATGCTTACTTTGAGATTGCTTATGCCTGGCATGTGATACTGATTTGTTTGTCCATTTTTGTCTGGGCTAGGATTATTTGGCAAATGCATCAATTGTGACATTGGATATACTGTACTTTTAGAACACGCGCTTGCGGAGAGGGACCGAAGGTATGTTTTTCCTTCTTCTAATTCTTGTTTTAGTTTGATTCATATCCTTACCACAAGAATAAACTATGTGGTATTTGAATGAATAGTTGTTTGTGTTTGTATCGAAATATGTGAGATGCTCTACACCTTGCTTGGGGTGGGTGGGTCCGTCAATAGTTTATTTGCATGTAATTACATTTAATCTATACTGTGTGTTAGGTGCATCGAATATAATATCCCAAATCCATCTAATTCTAGTTTCGATAGGGTCAATATTGCATATCTTGAGTTCAGAGAAATGACTGATATATTAAATATTGAAATTTGAGATATTCAACCTCGAGCTTTGGAACATTGATGTGCATATCAAATACAATTTGAGATGTGTCTGTGCTAGTGTATAATAATTTCCATTTGATATTAGTGCGAGTAATCTCATTTGTTGTGGATCTGACTCTATTTAGTTTGGAGGCTTTGCAGGTTTTTGTCATTTGGGTCAGAAATGCAAGTGCGCATTTTGATATGCAATTTCGTTTTGCTTTGTATATTTGTTACTCTTTGATGTTATTTATTTGTGGGAAGCATAGAGAATGAATGGAGTTAATGCATGCCATTGGGTTCTTAGTCTATTTCTGATTTGTATACTGTGAAAATTTCTGAGCACAAAAATCCTACTGCTAAATATTGATTTACTTCTCCTACTTGTTTTATTATGCACAAGTTATTTAACTGAAAATATTCAAAAAAACTTCAAGGTAAACATAACTAGAAACCTACACAAATACAGATCATTTACTGAACATCACACACATATGACAAAGGACACAAATTTTTTGGACAAATGTCCTCGGAAAACCCAATGCGGGAAAACCGGTGCAACAGATATGAGTGTTTATTATTATTAAGAAACAATATTCTAAGTACATCTAGGGTGCCATAATCCGGCTCACCCAACAGAGAAAACCTTGGCTACAAAGAAAATGTGAGTTTTACCTCACTCCCGCAAGTCCTGGCTGATCTAGATGAGCCACTAGTGAAACCCCAACTAGATTTTCACAATCTATACGTTGCCACTGTGTAAGGTTGCGTGGCGCTAACTGAGGGACTACGTCACCCTTGCTCTGCGCTGATCAACTTCTACCGGAGTTCAGTTTCAGCCCTGCCGGCTCAGAAACCCTAGTCTCTAGTTGAATTTTAGACTTTCCTTGGAGGCTTTGCGCTGCCCCTGCATGGGCCTGTGTCACCCTCTCTAGGGATTGCGTCACACCCTCTAATGGCTGCGCTGCCTCCACTGCATCTCTGTTTCCCTTGCTCTGCGTTTTACTCTTGGTCCTCCTGACCAATCACTGCATCCGCCCCTCACTGCTTCTCTACATCACTCAAATCTGATCTTCGTCTGAGCACTGCTCCGTTAGAAAAATTCGATCTCTTAGATTCTGTGTGTGTGTTCTCCAATTGACCCCAAGCCCTTCCTTTATACTTTTCTCGTTGAAAAATCAATGGCTGTGACCTTATCACTAATCAATGGATAAGATTAAAAGAAGCTTGATCCACGTCACTTAGAATGTTCTCATCACATGTGTAAATTAATTCACTTTAATTTTTTTAATTTCCCTAAGTTAGACTTAGGGTCCCCATTAAAAAATTTAATTATTTGAATAAATTTTACACCAGATGCAATTTCTCCAAACGCTTTTCTGGGTCTTGGAGATCTCATGTGTTTTAGCCCCTCCACAAATTTTTGGAGTTAGAGCACATTCGATGCTACCCCAAAATCTCAACACTCCCTCTTAGCAAGGAGTGTGCTCTAGCAATAGTTCCCCATTGAAGTGTCACCTTGATCTCTGGCATCAGTCTTTGCGCTGATGCTTGAACTGCTGACCTCCATCCACTATGATGCTGCTCTCTGTACTGCTGCCCATGTCACTACCAATGACACAGTCACATCTGTACTACATCTCCCTCTCAAATTGTTGCATCATGCTGCCCATAGTACCGCCACTGCTAACTGCTGCATTGAAACTCAATTGCTGAGAAGTAAGCAGCTGAAGGACCACCACCCAACCACCGGACAAGTCAGTCGGCCTGCATCTCATCACTGAAGCATCCTCTGTTGCTATGCTGCGCTGTCTCTCTGAAGCTCTGTGATGTCTGTTGCACTGTACTATGTAAGCATTGCCTTTGCGCTACTGTCTCTCATCTGCGCTGCTCCAAACTTCAGCATCCCAACACTGCCTCTGCTTCTCCATGATTTTCTGCACCCAATGCTCCAGTCATCCTGTTATTTCCTTAAGGCTCTCGTAGCTCGTATGTGATCCAAGAGTTTGGGCAACTCAAGGATCCTGCCTTCCCATCTGTAGCTGCTCTACAGATCTATATCGCCCCACCTCTTCTCTCGAGACATAAGCACTCATGGCCACATCATCTTCACTACCATTGTCCCCTCTAGTTGTTGCTGCCTTGGAATCTGAAGCTTCCTTGTCCTTCCTCTTAGGAAAAGTGCTGGCGAAGTGTCCAATTTCACCACATCTAAAGCACCAGACCTTGGATAGGTCCTTCTTCTTCCCTTGCTGCCGCTATCCCTTTGATGCTAGGGCTGCATCTCCCTCCTCCTCCTGTCGAAGGATAGCTCACATGTCACCCCAATTTGGGAGTTGTGCTCTGCCCAAGATGATTTGGACAAAGGTCTCCCACTCATCAGTGAATGCATTCAGGGTAGTCCTCACCAAGAGCCCTTCATTCGGAGTTGTCCTCATGGCAATCAACTGATCTCGGATCGTTTGCAATCTGAAGAGGAAGGGATCAATCTCCTCTCCCTTGTGCATTTGGAACATTCGCATTTGGTTCTCTAGAAGCATCTTTCGTTGGACGAAGCTACCTTGATACAACGTGGTCAAAGATTTCAACATATCATGTGTCGTCCTCTTCTCAAAAATGTGTGGTACCACATGATCCTTCACCCCATCCATGATCAAGCGCTTTTCTCGCACCTGATTTTCGTTGAAATTATTTAGAGCGTTCACATTGGTGAGCACAACTAGGACATTTTTCACGTGGTCTCTGATACCATACTCCTTTAGGACTGTTAGGATTTTGGCCTTCCAAATCACAAAGTTAGACACACCGTCCAACCTATCCCGATCTCTCAGTCCGTATGGGGCCATCTCTGCTCAAATTGTCGAAATAGATACTCTTCTCCCTTCTACTACTGCTGCACTCAACAGAAGACTGGATCTGGGTTTCTTGGTGTTAGAAACCCTCTAGAGATACTGCTCCCTCTGACAACTGATTTCCCTCTCGAAAATCCTTCGCCAATTCTGCTGAATCAACCCTCTATGATCACCCTCTAGATCGAATCTCAGAGCTTTAAAAATCTAGAAAACTAATTGGTAAGGAGGCTTTAAAAATCCACTTGTCATATTATTGCATATTTTATTTCAAATTTACACCAAAAATATCACTGTAATCTTCTAGAGTTACAAAATCGTAATATTCTTTTAATACGTTCCTGCATACAGGGAATCAACATGATTACTTTTATTTTCATAATATCAAATGTATGTTTGACAAAAGTGTCTATCACTATATACCTGCTATCCACAACATTAACTATTGTCTATTGAGCAGCATATTCAACCACTTCCTTACCAATACAAGACATGTTGAATCCATATACATTTCCCAAAACGATAGGCTAGTTCCACCTTTCCCAACACCAGCCATATACATCTTAGCTATGTTTGGAAGGATTTCTCCACCAAGTTTCAACCAATGATCACGAGCATAAATAACTGAGCTGAGCAATGATTCATAAAACATGCATTATCCCATCCACTCACTCACTATCCCATCTACACTTTGACTTTCAATTGCCATGCAATTTTCAATATCTTCTATCATGTTGTGGACTACAGTAATAACTCCATGCGATTTTTGATTTTTGGCATTTTCACTTTCTTCTTTAAGCATGTTATTTTGTTTTCCAGCTTGACAAGCTATAAATTACATCTTCTCAATTGCTTCAAATACAATTACTTTTACAGCTCCTACTTAATATTCTTTTACAACTCCTACCTAGCTAAGATTCTTTTACGACTCCTACCTAATGACCACCTCCAAATGTTTATTTTTCATTAATTTTGGGGGAGAGGGATTTTTTTGGTGTATTGAACGGGGAAAGGGGAAATAAGGGTATCATGGATGGGTAGAAGTGAGAGTTACTGAAATCTATAATCCTAACATTACGGAATGAGATGGGGCCTTATGACCTGAGGGCAGAGGGGCTAGTGGGCATAGAGAGAAGGCAATAAGAGCAATTGATAGGGGGACCCCCAATAGTTGTGATAAGGGGACTAGGGACCCTATTATCACAACCCATAAGCCCTTAACCCATAACCACTAAATTCCCTATCCCCGTATCCCCCAAACCATAATCCTTTAACCCCTACACTTATAACTCATAACCCATTAAACCCTTGATCCCTTAAACCCTAAGCCACTAAACCCTTAACCCCTAACTGCTAACTTAGAATCCCTTAACCACCCTTAAAATTCATGACAATGTAACTTTTGGAAGTATTTTTGGACAATCCCCCCCCCCCCAAATGTCATTAGAATTAAACTTTTAGATGCGGTTGTTAAGTGACCGCCTCCAAATGTCAAATTTTCATAAGTTGTATAAGGAGTAGAAGTCCAGTGCCTAATTTGATACTACTCCATGATAACTTTGATTAGTTTGGACGTGAATTGCGTTTCATGGTCGGTAATGACCTCTCTTGGCACACTGATCCTAGTAAAAATGTCCTTATAAAGAAAATTGACAATTTCCCGTTCATTTGCTGGAGCCAGCGCCTTGGCCTCGACCCATTTCGTAAAATCGCCAGTGAACACTAGAATATATTTCTTCTTTCGGGACATTGGCGTGATCACGTCTACAAAATCAAGGGCCCACCTTTTGAATGGTTTTACCGATACTTGGGGTTGTAACGCCATTTTTTTCACTTGAACTGGCCTCCCCATCCTATAGTAGTTATCACATTGGCTGGTATGGGGGATGATTAATCAAAAGGGCTTGAAGTGCCATTGCATGGGGCTTCATTTGATTCAATTCCATGTTGTGTATTTTTTTATTAAACAAATGGTACCCATGGTGAGAAGGTCTTTACCTTTTTAATTGCATGAAGAAAATGTCAAGGGAGAGGGCACCATTAGGTTTTCCCATTGAACCCTAATTCGCCCAAATTCAAATTCACTCCTTCATGTTCCATTGTATTTGATTCTTGGTTGTTTTCCCGGAGCACATGATATACATAAATGGAAGAGAATTAACTATTATATGATGAATAAGGAGTTTAAAATCACCAACAAAAATCAAAGAAGAAAAATGATGTTCTTTTGTCAACATTAATCCTTCATTGAACCTCAATTCACCCAAATTCTAATTCACTCCTTCATTTGCCATTGCATCTGATTATTGGTTGTTTTCCCCGAGCACATGATATACATAAATGGAAGAGAATCAACTACTATATGATGAATAAGGAGTTTAAAATCGCCAACAACAATCAAAGAAGAAAAATGATGTTCTTTTGTCAACATTAATCCTTGAAGTAATGCATATGCTTCCACTTGATTGCTTGAGATTGATCCTATTCCCCATACATAAAACAATTCTATTTTTCCTTTGGGACAAAGGATAACCCCTTCTACTACATTATGTTTTCTAGTTTGTGACAATTTCTTCTCCATACTAGGTATAAAAAACCTCACCATTTTTTTTTAAATTGTGGGAAAACTTATCACAACTCAATGGCCAAACCAAGAACAAGGACAATCATCACTGGTTGTTATCTGCTAATGCAGGTTGACTCATCACTATTATTCAAGTAAAACCACACCACCTGTAATTACCTGCTAGTGGTCCATAATGGGACAAACTTTTACTCTTGCGAGATGCCTCTAGGTCATGGGCCATTGACTTGTTTCCTTACATTTGAACAAGATGAGTATGATGCGCAACTAGCTCATTCCAAACCCGATAAGAGGAGTATGAGGCCCATGTATATAACTAGTCCTTGAATATTTATATGAATATTTTGTTTCATTTCTTCTATCTTTGAAGGATATTGACAATTTTCGAGCAGACATGGCTTCTCGAGCAGTGAAGAAGCATGCACGAACATCAACCCTCAAAATGGCATCGGTGAAAACCCCAAACAAGACCCTTAAGAGTGTCAAGAAGGCCTTGATGATGAAGCCCGAGCCAAAAGTTGTTGAAAATGTCGAGAAACTAAAATACCAACTCCTGTGGAGGACATCAGAGTTGTCGAGATTCCAGTAAAGAAATGGAAAAGAAAAAAAATTGGGAAGTTAAAAAAGCGGTGCCAAAAATTTTGTCGCTCCTGAGAAGCCAACCCCTCTGAGTGAATCTAGGCCCAACAAAGGTAGATTTTTAGGGTCTATCTTATAAACATCTCAAGTTGTTTGGTAGGGTTTAAATTTGTGTGTATGAAATGATTAGGATATGTTGATTAGAATAATTTGAGGTTTAATATTTTGTCACCATGCTATTAATTGATTTTTGTTTTATTAAGAAAATGTATCATCTTCTTGTGATTCAGATTTCTGTATATATAGAAAAATGATTAGCAACACTCTTGGTTTATAGGGTTACACAATTTTTGTGCTATTTTGATCTTGTGCCAAAGTTTGCACAAATTATCTCTATCATGCACTAGGGTTCTTACATGGTCTTCTTGCAACTTGTATCGACTACCCTCTCGAATCCTGTAGCCAAAACCCCAACTAGGATATGGGCATATATTTTTGATGAGAGTGATCATGAAACTCAACAATATATCATAGGTTTATCATTACTAAAACTGAAAGGAAATTTTTAGTTAATCTAGGTACATGTAAAACACCATTGAGCTCAAAGATATCACCCAATGGCATTTGGAGTGAGATAGATCCCATTCTTGCTGTTTCATATTTGAAATCATCATCAAACATGCACTTGTATGCTTGCCTCATACTCTTGAAGTTTCCCAAATGCCATATTTTTGGATGCTCCACTATTCATGTACCATCTGACACCATCAGGGAGAAGTATGTCACAAGCTTGAATGAAAGCTCATCCACTCTAACAAATACTGTTTCTGTTATTATTGCTCACCCTTCCCCTTCTTTTTAGGACACTAATAAGCATAATTGTCAAACTCTTGACACATGAAACACTTGATATGGTCCAAGAATTTCTTACCATTGATTAGAGGAACTTGAATTCTCTTTCTCTCCTGCTGACCTATACTAGGTCCCCTTTTTTTTTTTCTGGCATTCAATATATTTATAGTGAGGATTAGAATTTTTCTCTTTCATCTCTATACCTTCAACTCGCTCTATTTTGTATTTTCTTGGATAAAATCATGCCATAACTTCTCAAGAGTCAAAAGTGGAAAGCTTTCTCGGGCATAGGCACCTTAGACATAAGGTTTCCATGAATATGAAAGCCCATTCAAGGTTGTGTACCGAATCTTCATGCTTGAGCTCTTTTCAAGTTGTTGCACATTGATCATAGAGTTTATTAATTTTTATCAAATAAGTGGCTGCAGTATCTATTTTGTTGATTTATGTGACTCTAAGCTTAATCCTTAGAAGCATATTTCAATTGATGTTCTCGCCCCGATATATAGTGAATATAGCATCAAACATCCCGTTACTGATGGTTTTACTGATAATGTGTGAGATCCTTCATGGAGTCTAGGATGACTTGCTTTGTTTTGGCCATCTTCTTTTTATTTTTTTGTCAACTTTATAGATTTGTAGGTCGTTCAACTTTGGTCTTTACAAATGCCAAAGATCATTATCCTCCAACAACATCTATATTTGCACTTTCATGGTATGAAATTGGAGGGACCTTATAATCTGTCTTCGTATCTAAGATTGAATGTAGTAAAAATAATACTCTTGGATTACACCATTATAAAAAATAGATCAAGTACCTCAAGACAAACTATCATAGGTCCATAGTTCTTTTCTCAAGCATGAATCCAAGGCACCCCATTGTTGAAACCTTCTGACAACTTCCTATCCCAAGTAGAAGTCTGGGGTTATTGGAAGGCTTCAACAAACATGCTCTTTAGCTATGAGAATTCCATTGGATTCGGAGGTATCTCACAAAATTTTTCCCTGAGACTATCAGTCTCTTCTCTTGTCTTTGTGTGGTCAGTCACTTCTCTTGTCATTTTGTGGGTCACTCCTTTTAGCCCCAAGTACATCACAGTACTCCAGGTTCAAGGTGTAGGATAAAGAATACAAAGGAGTGGAATTTGTTCCATCTTTTTATGATTACATCCCTTAGGGTGCCAGACAAAAGTGGGCCCCACTCCTTAAGAAAATGTTGAATTATTTCCAACAAAATGTTGACACCCTCCAAAATGTCACATCAATATCCCAAAGTAATAAAAAATCAACAAGTGGCTCCATTATGGAGATAAAATATCGACTTGATCACATCAAGCCTCATGAAGAATGGTAATTCTAATCCAAATTGTCTTTTGAAGTTTGCCACTAAAGACTGAACCATGGAAGATAATTTTGTCCTCGTTTCTACTAATTGTTTAAACATGATATAGTCAAATTCAAATCTGGTTTCTCCAACCTTTAGAGTTGAAGATCAGCAAATTGTCGGTATACTGCTTCAGCATGTTGGTGGCTAGCAATAAAAATTTGAATTTTTATTCCATTTTCACTCACAATTTTCATCCCTTGAACTTCAACAACGATATATTTCATAGGAAAATTTAACCTATGAAGCAAACAGGGTCAAAAAAATATGGTCTGTTACTTTGCGTGAGCATTTTCTTTGATCATCTGCATGACATTTGAAGGACCAATGATCTTAATTGCTTCTGATTTTTTAGCACCTTGATCAATTGCCTTCTCCTCCCCTGCAGTTGCTATAGCCCTCAAGAAGTATAGACCTGCAGGAGATAGAGTCATATTGGTCTAACCATCAGAAATATAATGGACAATCCATTACAACTCCAACAAGTACCAATCAGTTCTAGAATTCTCTGTAGCTAATCTCTACTTTAGAAAGAGTAGTGTGTAGTTTCTCGAAGCTTGGTCCCTTGTACCTCCTAGGTGCTTCATTGACCACCTTAAGCATGTCTTGAAAACACATTGACCACACTATATTGAAGGGTGTACCACATGAAAATTCAAAGCCATTACAACTCCAACAAGTACGGATTGGTCTTAGAATTATCTCTACAGTGAATCTCTCCTTTCATAAAATAGTAGTGAATACTTTCTCAAAGTTTGGCCCCTTGTAACCCCTATTTTCTTAACCACCTTCAGCATGTATTGCCAATATTTTGACCACATTACATTGAAAGGTGTTCCATATGCAAATATGGCCCTGGAAACTCTGTTTTCCATCTCATCCTTTCACCAATATAACATTTTTAGCCAAGGGTCCACTATTAAGTCACTTGCAGGGATCTTCAACGGTTAAGGGAACATGTTATCCCTGTTTTGGGATTGCTTGCTTGCTTGGGGAACTTGGAAAAATAGGCTTCATCATGTTCCCTTTGAAATTAATTTCCTTTTAGGAGACAGCTTCACAAAACTAAACTCGTTCAAATGGTGTTTTAAGAAAATGGATTTTAACTCTAGTGTAGGACACACTATAAGCCAACTTAATTGCTGCAATTCTGCAAGCATCTTCCACCAAAGGCTTATTTTCCTTCTTCCCTATATTTTTCATATTGTTCTAACCATCAGAAATATAATGGACAAGCCATTACAACTCCAACAAGTACCAATCAGTTCTAGAATTCTCTGTAGCTAATATCTACTTTAGAAAGAGTAGTGTGTAGTTTCTCGAAGTTTGGTCCCTTGTACCTCCTAGGTGCTTCATTGACCACCTTAAGCATGTCTTGAAAACACATTGACCACAGAAATATTGGTCATATTGGTCTAACCATCATAAATATAATGGACAAGCCATTACAACTCCAACAAGTACCAATCAGTTCTAGAATTCTTTGTAGCTAATCTCTACTTTAGAAAGAGTAGTGTGTAGTTTCTCGAAGTTTGGTCCCTTGTACCTCCTAGGTGCTTCATTGACCACCTTAAGAAAGTCTTGAAAACAAATTGACCACACTATATTGAAGGGTATACCACATGAAAATTCAAAGCCATTACAACTCCAACAAGCACGGATTGGTCTTAGAATTATCTCTACAGTGAATCTCTCCTTTCATAAAATAGTAGTGAATACTTTCTCAAAGTTTTGCCCCTTGTAACCCCTATTTTCTTAACCACCTTCAGCATGTATTGCCAATATTTTGACCACATTACATTGAAAGGTGTTCAATATGCAAATATGGCCATGGAAACTCTGTTTTCCGTCTCATCCTTTCACCAATATAACATTTTTTGCCAAGGGTCCACTATTAAGTCACTTGCAGGGATCTTCAACGGTTAAGGGAACATGTTATCCCTATTTTGGGATTGCTTGCTTGCTTGGGGAACTTGGAAAAATAGGCTTCATCATGTTCCGTTTGAAATTAATTTCTTTTTAGGAGACAGCTTCACAAAACTAAACTCGTTCAAAGGGTGTTTTAAGAAAGTGGATTTTAACTCTAGTGTAGGACACACTATAAGCCAACTTATTTGTTGCAATTCTGCAAGCATCTTCCACCAAAGGGTTATTTTCATTCTTCCCTATCTTTGTCACATACTTCTATAGAGGGAAATCAACATGAGATTCTGAAAACTATTCAGCAAATCAGCAACATAAGTTGGGTGGAAAATCACATAAAATATGCACTTAAACGAAATTAGCAAAATAGTTTTGGAAAATCACAAAACCAAAAGAACTACTTGGAGATTGAAAATATGCATTTAAACGAAAGAGGTAAGCCCTTTTCTTACACCATATATAGCATGGATCTGAGCACAAATGTTGTAGACCCACATCAAGGCTGATTTGTAACTAACATAACATATATGTGGGTTTGGTGATAGTGGCAGATTTTTCATTTTTAAGAGCCATGGAATGAATTATGAAGGATTCAGTTTTGAGACCATGCAGTCTTCTAAAAAATTCCAGTAAGAACTAAATAGTCGATTATAAATTGCAAATAACCATATTGCACAACCAAAAGAGAAACATGCATATACCACGTGAAAACCACAACTACCAATAGAAGAAGTTAGATATAGTTCTTCTGATGTCCCATCCAATTTTTGAAGACATCTTTTGGATGGAAATCTCATTTATTTATGTAACCTGTTATAATCCTTTCATCTTGCCTCAGAAGAACACTACAAAAGAGTTCTAATGAAGTAGTCTTACACCAACATTAGATAGAGACAATTTGCATTGAAAACTTTGGATGAAAATTCGAATAAATTATGTTATATCCTTTTCATAAAATCTTCTAACAGAACACCAGCAGAGTTTGTAAGGAAATATTATTACACCAACATAAAGAAATGTGAACTATGGTACATACACATATAGAAGCTGCCTGTAGTTCCTGAGTTGTTCCCTCTGATTCCTGAGTATTGAAGAAATCTTGTAATGGAATCATCTTCAAGGAATCCTTCTTCATGCTCTTAATAACCTGAACAGAAGTTAAAGCTCCGACAACCGTGGTTATGATAGGAATTTTATATGCTAATGCCATTTGTCTCAACTTCCGCCCACCTATTTGATCTAATGCATCTCCTGAATTTGCAATCACCAGTAACTGAATCTGACCATTTGCAATCATGTCATCTACATGTGGGCGCTCTTCATGGAGTTTCAAAACTCTTTCCACTGGAATTCCTTCCATTTTCAACAAACTGGCTGTGATAGTTTTTGCAAAAATTGTAAAACCAAGTTCAATGAATCTGTTTGCAATTGCTGGGAGTATTGGTTTGGTGAAATCACTTAAACTTAAAAACACCGTGCCTACAAGAGGCAATTTTTGATTTTCTACAATTTGTGCCTTGGAAAATGCCATAGGAAATTTAAATTCTATACCCATCACTTCTCCAGTGCTTCGCATTTCAGGACCAAGAACCACATCACAGCCTTGAAAATTTTCAAATGGAAGGACTGCTTCCTTGACAGATACGTGACTTGGAATAACTTCCTGTATAAAACCAAAGTCTCGAAGAGATTTTCCTAACATAAGAAGCACGACATACTTTGCTAAGGGGTGGCCAATTTCCTTTGAGACAAAAGGTCATGTTCATGATGCTCTAGGATTTGCTTCAAGAAGGTAAACTTCACTAGCAGGTGTGATTGCATATTGTCAATTCATCAGTCCACATACGCCAAGCCTCTTTGCCAATTTAGATGTCCATGATATAATGACTTATAAGTATACAGGTGACATTGTTTCCTTAGGAATAGAACAATCTGAATCACCAGAATGCACACCTGCTTGCTCAATGTGCTCCATGATACCACCAATGACCACACTACCTTCAGAATCTGTCAAATAATCTACATCGATATCACAAGCATCTGCCAGGTACTTATCAACGAGTACTGGCCTTTCTGGGTCCACTTCTACTGTAGTTTCTAAGTAATGCTTCTATTTTTCATCACTGTATACAATTTCCATTGCATGACCACCTAAAACATTAGAGGGCCTGACAAGAACAGGATAGCCAACCTTTCTTGCTATTGCCAATGCATCCTCATCACTCTTAGCAATACCACCTTGAGGTTGCTTGACTTTTAACTCATCCAACATTACATTGAACTTCTCCCTATATTCAGCAGCATCTATTGAAGCGGGAGAAGTCTCCCAAATTCGAAAAAGACCTTCCCCACTTGCACCCACAAGCTTAAACTCATCGAGGTATTGTTCTATGGGTAGAGCTAGATTCAAAGGTGTTTGCCCTCCAAACTGTACAATTATACCATCGGGCCTCTCTTTGTCAATGACATTCAAAACATCCTCTACTGTAAGAGGCTCAAAGTACAGTCTAACTGTAGGTTTTAACCCTGAATAGAAATTATCTACACACGAATCTTATAACAGAAAATAAAAAATAGCAAGAGCATAAAACATAAAATAGATAAACACAGAGATTTTCCCCTGGATCCCAAATTGGGACGACCAGCTTGATTTTTCATTATATTCCTTTTAGTGTTACAACACATATATATACATGCCGAAGCATACATAAAACCCAATCCATTAACCCTGGATTAGAACATAACCATAGTTCCCTTGACCGGATCTACAAAATACTAGGGGCCGAAAACCATCGTACCCCAAAACCATGTGAAAACTCATGCACAAAACATGGGTGGGTCCGCATATGAGTGGGACTGCATACCAAAAAAAAATTCGCCGGGGTGCTGCCGCCCCCCCTGCTGTGCCCGACGCAACATACAGCGCGTGGGGCTAGTCGTGGAAAGAATATAACACATACCCAACATTATCCCACTTGTTGTTTTCTTTCCACGGGGGGGCACAAGAGAGCTTAGTCATTTGGCCAATTCTTCAACACCCATTGTTTCTCTACACCAAGAGAACTTCTGAGAGCTCACAGACTTCGTCAAGGCATCTGCAACATTCTTCAAAGTGTCCACCTTTACCAGCAACACCCTTTTAGCCTCAACCATATCTCTAACAAAGTGATATTGAACATCAATATGCTTTGTCTTTGAATGATAAGCAGGGTTCTTAGCCAAGAAAATTGCACTTTGGCTATCACAGTCTATCCTTATAGCTTGCTGTACCAACCGCATACTTGAACACAATCTTTGCAACCAAACTGCTTCCTTGCTTGCATGAGTGGCTGCTATGTATTCTGCCTCTGTAGTTGAAAGAGCCACTACAGACTGTCTTTTACTCATCCAACTGACTGCGCCTCCAAATAGGCTAAACACATACCCACTTGCAGATCTTCTTTGGTCCAGATCTCCAGCCCAGTCTGCATCAACAAAACCACGAATGTCCAACATTCTTTCCAATCCTGGTCTTCCCTGGTAGCACAAGCCATAATCACTAGTGCCACGTAAATATCTGAAAACCCGCTTCACTACTGTCCAATGCTCCTTCCCTAGGTTTGACATAAACCTTCTCAATACTCCCACTGCATGTGCAATGTCTGGTCTAGTACAGACCATTGCATACATCAGGCTACCCACTGCACTTGCATATGGAACACGGGACATATACTCCTCTTCCTCTTGTGTCTTGGGACACTGTTCAACAGACAACTTTACACCTACAGGAATAGGAACATTCACCGGTTTACTATCCTGCATATTGAACCTCTGCAATATAGTCTCGACATACTTCCTCTGGTTTAACCAGAGCTTCCTCTTTGCCCGATCTCTCTTAATTTCCATGACCAAAATATAGTTTGCAGCACCAAGATCCTTCATGTCGAATTTGGAGAACAGTTGGGTCTTCAAATCTTGGATAATTTCTTTGTCATTTCCAATCAACAACATATCATCCACATACAAGACCAAGTAAATAACACGGTCACCAATTAATTTAAAATAAACACAATGATCCTCCTTGCTTCTGGTGAAGCCAAGTCTCCGTATATAGGTATCAAATTTCTGATACCACATCCTTGGTGACTGTTTTAACCCATACAGAGACTTCTTCAACCTGCATACCAGTTCTTTCTTACCCTTCACCATAAAGCCTTCGGGTTGCTTCATGTAGATCTCCTCTTCTAGATCCCCGTGAAGAAATGTTGTCTTCACATCCATCTGTTCTATCTCAAAATCAAATGCAGCAACAACAGATAAAAGTAATCTAATAGAAGTAACTTTGGCAACAGGAGAGAAAATATCACCAAAATCAATTCCTGGCACTTGGGAATAACCTTTTGCTACCAACTGAGCTTTGTATTTCTCCACCTTGCCTTCTACATTCATCTTCTTTTTAAACACCCATTTTCTCCCTATGGGTTTCCTTCCAGCCGACAACTCCACCAGATCCCATGCATTGTTTTTGTGCAAGGATGCCATTTCATCAACCATGGCCTCCTTCCAGAGTTTTCCATCCTCTGAATCTACTTCCTCCCTGATAGTTCTGGTTTCATCATTAGTTATAGTTAAGGCAAAACATGAATAGAAAGAAGATGGACTATACCTTTCTCATTTCCTTCTTTCCCGAACTGATCTTCTCAAAGCTGGAGTTTGTGGCTCTTCATCTTCTGAGTCTTCTTCTGTTGTAGAGTCTAATTCATCCTCCTTTAGCTCAAACTCTATCTTCTCAGGTTCCTTTGGTAGGACTTCATGTGTAACAACATCTTTCACCTCTCTAAACACCACATCTCGACTGTACACAACCTTCCTTGTTTCTGGGTTCCAAAGCTTGTAACCCTTTAAACCATCCTTATACCCAATAAAGATGCACCTTTCAGATTTATTATCAACTTGGTCCTTTTCTCCTTTGGAACATGTACATATGCATCACATCCAAATACCCTTAGATGTGAAAGAGAGGGTTTCTTACCAGTCCATACCTCATGTGGGGTCTTATCCTCCAACGATGATGAAGGTGATCTGTTAACTAAGTAACATGCAGTCTCCACTGCCTCTGCCCAGAATTCTTGTCCTAACCCGGTACCACTGAGCATGCTTCTTTCCTTTTCCATCGGTGTTCTATTCATTCTTTCTGCAACTCCATTTTGCTGAGGTGTGTATGGAGTAGTCTTCTGCCATGCTATACCACACTTCTTACAGAACTCTTCAAATTCCTTCTTGCAGAACTCCCCACCATTGTCTGTCCTCAACGCCTTTATCTTCTTCTCTATCTGGTTTTCCACCAGAGCCTTAAATTCTTTAAATCTGTCAAAGACTTCAGATTTCTTCCTCAAGAAATATATCCATGTATTCCTTGAGAAGTCATCTATGAATGAAACATAGTACACGGACTTTCCCAATGATGGAACTGACACAGGTCCAAACACATCACTGTGCACAAGTTCTAATATCTTGTTCACCCTCTTAGCACCAGAAGGAAAACTCACCCGATTCTGCTTCCCATATACACAATGTTCACAGAAATCGAAATCCAAAGAGCAATTAGACATACCTTCTACCATACCATTTCTATGCAGTATCCGAAGGCCCTTCTCTCCAATATGTCCAAGCCTTTGATGCCATAGCATGGTCTTTTCTCCAAAGACAGCTAGGCTTTCCGCTCCTCTTTCAAGAACCACATAACTGTTACACCCATCAATAACAGTGCTACCTTGTAGCTTGTATAGAGTTCCAGTCCGAACTCCCCGCATTAATACCAGTGCTCCCCGAACCATCTTGCAGGCATCTTTCTCGAACACTGTTTTTACACCTGCATCATCCATCTTGCTTACAGAAATCAGATTTCTGGCCAATGCAGGAATATGCAGAACACCAGGAAGTTTTCTAATCCTTCCACCTTGCAGCTTCAGCTTGACCTTTCCACGTCCGACGATTCTGGCCTTCCTATCATCCCCTAGGAAGAAATCACCACCGTCATATTTCTCATACTCACAGAACCACTCCCTATGGGGAGTGAAGTGAAAGGATGCACCTGAGTCAATCAACCATGACTCATGATCTACATGTGTATTTGAAGAAGAAGCCAAATACACATCCCCACCTTCATCCGAGGTGGTTTTTGCCTCTGCAGAAGGACCTTCATCAGATCCCTTTCCTTTCTCGGGAGCTTTAGATCTGCATTCCTTTTTGTAGTGCCCTTCCTTTCTGCATTTCCAGCACACCTTTACAAACTTTCCAGGAGATTTAGATCTCCCTCTAGATTTAGATCTCCCACTCGAAACCTTATTCTTGTTTCTGTTCTGGGACCTTCCTCGTACGGATAAGGCATCTCCATTCTGACCCTCCATATTTCTCCGTCTCATTTCCTCCGACAGCAAGGCTGAGACAATGTCATCAAAATTCAAGGTAGTTGTGTTGCTACCTATTGCAATAACCAGACTGTCCCACGAGTCTGGTAGAGAACACAACAAACTAATGCACTTATCTTCATCTGAGATTTTAATATCAACAAATGACAGCTGACTTACCACAGTATTGAAGGCGTTCAGATGCTCTGTCACTGAGTCTCCATCCTTCATTCTCAGGTTATACAGATTTTTCCACAGGAACAACTTATTCACTAGAGACTTATATTGGTACAAAGTCCCAATTTTTTCCCACAAATTCTTCGCCGTAGCTTCCCCAGATACATTCAACAATACTGAATCTGAGACACACAACCGTATTGTGCTTTTAGCTTTCCGATCTAGTTTCTTTCAGTCTTTATCTGACATTGCCGTTGGTTTAGTACCTGGATCTACTGTGATCCACTGATCTTTATCCACCAGCAGATCCTCCATCTTGAGCTTCCATAACTCAAAACTCTGACCATTAAATTTCTCGATCTCTATCTTCCCACCGCTCGCCATCTTCTTTCACCACAAGAATCAATTTCGCAGATCTCCCACTGAACAGGGTCTACCTCAGGCCCAAGAAAAAAACCCTCAGCAGCAAAGGCACCCCCTTGAAGCCGAAACAAATTTGATACCAAATGTAGGTTTTGACCCTGAACAGAAATTATCTACACACGAATCTTATAACAGAAAATAAACAATAGCAAGAGCATAAAACATAAAACAGATAAACACAGAGATTTTCCCCTGGATCCCAAATTGGGACGACCCGACGATTTTCATTATATTCCTTTTAGTGTTACAACACATATATATACATGTCGAAGCATACATAAACCCCAATCCATTAACCTTGGATTAGAACATAACCGTAGTTCCCTTGACCGGATCTACAAAATACCAGGGGCTGAAAACCATCATACCCCAAAACCATGTGCAAACTCATGCACAAAACATGGGCGGGTCCGCATATGAGTGGGACCGCATACCAAAAAAAAATTCGCCGGGGCGCTGCCCCGGACCCAAACAGGGGGGGCTACCACCCCCCCTGTTGTGCCTGGCGCAATGTACAACATGTGGGGCTAGTCGTGGAAAGAATATAACACATACCCAATGTTAGACTCGATTTTTTCACTCCTCCGTCAGAGTCAAATTCACCAAAGTTCATTTCTCATCATTTGCAGTTATTAATGCCATTTTGGTCAAAAAGAGTCAATTTAGTTTCCGAGTCGAGGGTTTTTTCTTCAGAAGTGTAAAAAAACTCTTGCAGGCCAGAGGGAGGCTCAATAAGTTTTCATTTCAGGATTGTCATCGTAAAAAATGCTCGAAGATGCTTCTTCCTCAAAACAGAGTTTTGAAGAAGAAGTTGTCAAATTTGTTTTTAAATGTATAATTTTTCAAGGTTTTTAGTCATGAAGTGCTTCAAACGCCGTCATGATCCTTGCCAAATTCAAAATTGGTCATCCCTGCAAGCAGACACGAGATTCATCATCAGCTCAAAAGTCAGAGGAAACAAGAAAACAAAGAAAAATTTTGAATCATTACAAAAATGGGTCTTAACAAAGCAAAAATCGAAATTCATGACTTTATAAAGAGATTTCTATATGTATCAAATGCCATTTGCATCCAAGAAATCAGTTGAAATCGACTTGGGCAGGTGAGAGGGCGAAATTGGATTTTGGAGCTAAGATTGTGTGTTTGTGTGCACGCAGCGCACCGAAAGTAGGTGCGGCGCATAGAATGCGCGCGGCGCACTGAGAAAAATTTGACAGTGTGAATTATCAAGGGCGCGGCGCATTGGGTTTGCGCGCGGCACGTTGAGCCTGTCAGCCTAATTTCATCATTGCTTTATGATTTTTCAAATTCAAGTAATCTTTCCGCTCCAAGTGCTGCAAGAATTTACAAAAATGTTTGATTTTGTTGACATGAATATAGACACGACACTTCGCACATTTCTTGAGACCTTCCGGTTTCCTGGAGAGTCACAAAAAATACAGAGAGTGCTGGAGGCATGCTACTTTTGTGCTAGCGTACTCCTTGATCCTGCTAAACACAGATCAGCATAATGCGCAAGTTAAGAAAGAGATGACAGAAGAGGACTTTTTCAGGAATAACAGGCGCATTAATGGTGGAAACGATCTTCCAAGAGAATTATTGTCTGAACTATACCACGCTATTCTGAGCAACGAAATATGGACATCGTATGATCAAAATATAGCTATTCCTGAGATGACACCAAGCCGGTGGATTGATTTCATTCGGAAAACACCTCCTTACATTCTTTGTGATTCTAGACCTTTCCTTGATCATGACATGTTTTCTATCGTATCAGTTCAACCATTGCTACCATGTCAGTGGTCTTTGACCACGCAGAGGATGAAGATGTTTCGAGAGAATGTGGGGATGGTTTTCTTGCTGTGGAAAAAGTGTCAGCTTGCCATCGTTTAGAGGATGTGTTGGATGACTTGGTGGCTTCTCTGCGTAAATTCACAACACTTTTTAACTCATCTACATCTGTTGAAGAGCCTGTTCTTGCCTTTGGCAATGATACAAAAGTAAGGATGGTGACTGCTATAGTTTTCACAATAGCCAATAGGTTTGGGGACTATATTCGGAATGGATGGAGGAATATCCTTGATTGTATTATCAGATTACACAAGTTAGGTCTATTGCCTGCCCGAAATTGCAAGTGATGCAGCTGATGATCCAGAAAATGCAAATGATTCTATACATGGGAAAGTTTCCTCTGGGGGTCCATCTATGTCTCACATACCCTCAATAGGCACACGCCGGCGGACAGTCAAATCTAAAAATAAACGAAGAGTATCTACCCGAGTAGAGAAATAGGAACAGATTTCCTATTTATGACTTCAGTTAATAATTCAAATGGATCTGCGCTCCAGTTTTTGGTCTTTTAGTTAGTCATCAGAGAATTTCAAGGAGAACGATGTTCTCTTTTCTATTTTTAACTTCAGTTGAAACAACTCCTCATTTTGGATCGATCTGTTTTCAACATTAGAGTTTATTTACTGTATTGAAAATCATTTTTCGGAGAGAGTTCTGGGAGAGTTGTGTGGAGGATAAATACAGAGCTTCATTGTACAGTTGTTTGACAGAGAATTAATGAAAGTTGCAGCTCTGTTTCATAATATCCATGTGGTAACGACTTAGCATGTGTTTCTTCTTTTTGTTTTCATATGTATCCTGTTATGTTTCACAGTTCATTAATAATCATTTCAATTTGAATGCTTCTGAGTAAGAAAAGTGGAATCCAATGTATTACTCTGCCTGGGAGAAGCGTTCATGTTTTGTGTTTCTTCTTCTGTCTAAAAAGGATTCATTCATAAATTCCATTTTCATCTTCCTTAACAATCCTTCCACTCCATATAATTTCAATTTGGATGCTTAAGTTCTTTCCTATCTTGCCTCATGAGATAATTTGCGTCTTTCATTTAAATTCCCTGCTCATGCTGTCCTTTGTCCCCATACTTCCCAGAAAACCCAGTCATTTATCAAAATACCCCTTCTTATCTATTTACTAGCCTAAAATCAATATCAATTTTGAATCATCTCAGACCCTATTGCTTATTTCTACTGAGTGTGATTTGGAGAGAGCCCTCTCCTGTCCTCGTAGGGTTAGCTACGAGGCTGAGCTTGGTTTGATGTTGCCTTTAGTTTTACCTTATTTTAGCCTAAGGTAGATTCGAGTGCTAACACCCAACACTAACACTAGTATCGTAATCTATAGAGACAGTCTCAGGGTTTGAATTAATCATGATGGTTTCATATCCTGCATCCTTCGAAGTGCAAGCAACCTTAGAAAAAATCCATAGAGGTCAATAATTAGCCATTCAGATAGAGGAAAATACTCTAGTGAATAATGTAGATGAGTTCAGCCACAAAACCAATCGAGGTTTATCCCTCAAGTTATCTGAATACCCTCCTATTCTAGGGTTGAAATAATATCAAACAAAGGTTGTTCTTGTGTCTCAAATAAGCCAAAGAATAGCCATTAGGGTCGAGACTCAAATAGCTACAATTCTTTAGTGAATAGTGCTAAAGAATGTCCAAAATAATCCATAGTCATTAGTCCTCAATGTGCATGTAGTAGACCTTGGAATAGTGTGTAATCGACCTCAGATTAGCCTGAGAAAGGGTCAAAATTCAGCCTCTGAGGTTGCCTTAGATGACACAGATGCAAGCCTCAGAAAAACACAGAAATTTATCTTAGACTTAACATGAATTCATCCTCTTCTCCTCTGAATCTCCATGCAAAAAAAAACATAAAAACGAAACCTAAAATCACAAGTAGAATGGCCTCTTTCTTCTGTTTTGCGCTCTGCCCCAGGCTTCAAAATTTTAGAGAAAACAATCTACTTGCCAATTCTCTCTTTTGGAGAGCAGACATGTTTCTTTTGATAGTGGTCGTGGATTATTTTTTGATATTATTGAGTACAAATGTGCCTCTGAAAATCATAATCAGTATGCCTTGCTCATGTATGTTATGGATGAGATTGCCTTAGAGAATATGATATGGATCTAGGTGATGGAAAAATTGGTACCTTGTAGATGGCATGTGTATGCCAATGGCCACTAGCAACCTGAGTATGCATCTTACGTTGCAACCTAGAAACCTAGAAGCTGAACTTTATCAATTTATAAGATTTATAACCATCTACTAAGACTTGAAACATAAGATTTGAACTTTATAAATTTGACAAAACGTATAATATGACAGTCTTCTCTACATGGGCTACATGCTAGATGTCACCGTACACTACTTGAAGGTTGGAAGGACAAGTTTTTCATTCACAGTTTTGTCTATACCTGATTTTTTCTTGTCCATTTTCTTCTCTTTGTAGTTTGATCTAATGTTAACTTTTAAGTGTTATACTTAACAAATATGCAAACTCTCTTTAACATGCCCCTTTTGAGAAGTTGTTTTTTGTAAACCAATCATGCACTGATATGGAAATTGGAACTGATAATACGCTTCCCTATCTTTCTTGTAAATATTAGTTAAGGATCAACCATAGGATAGTTGTTTCTTGCTGGTAAAAAGGTATTGAGTTTGAAGGCACAACTATGAACTGAAAAAACCCTTAATTGTAAAGATTTCTGGCTTTAATGGGTACCTTATGCCCTATTATTAAGGTGTTGAAAATTACGATATAAATTATGATTATGGGTTTAGTTAATTCTATGGTTGTATCATAGTGGTTTTTGCTCAGACACCACATATTCATTCATTCCAAAAACTAGGAACAGGATTTTGAATGCATCATAGTTTAGAGTATGAATATTATACTTGATTGTTTTAGTTAACTGGTTCTTGTCACATGATGATGTTTCCTCAAACACCATTTTTTCATTCATTCCAAATAGGAATGGGATTTTGAATGCATATTAGGTCAGCTCACCTTCTTGAGCCATTAGATGATCCTAAATTCTTGGTCAATTGGATATGTTAATTTTATTTTCAATTGGTGTTGTTGGGGAGGTTAATTGGGATGGCTAGAAAATTTGTTTGAAAGGACTGTAGTGTGAAGAGTAATGGGCGATAGTGATATTGGACACCTTAATCCCCATAAAAAATTCTGGTAGAATAATCACCGCTAGAGAAGCCAACATCACTAGAGGTTTGTTCTATCACTGTCATGCTGATAAAGGGTTTGGCTTATTATTTTGTAGCTTCTAGTGGGTATTATTTTTGTTTTTTGGATATCAATCTGCCATTTGCTGAAATAAACCATTCTAGAATTTGCTACCTCCATGCAGACAAATCTTAGTTATGCATTCCTAGTAATCCATCTTCTTATGTTTGTAAATACGTCTTTCTTGTTTCCTCGGTGGAAATATTTGCTTCTGTATTTACATTAGTTCATGACATGGGTTTTATATCTAGAATTTTTTGCTTCCATGACGTTTTAGTCTTTCATCTTCAGAAATTGAAGTCCCAGTATTCTGCTATTTGCGTAAATAGGTAGTTATGGATTTTGCTACCTCCCAGTAATCTTTCAATTTATTCTATATGTATTCACAATAGTAATATTTTCTTGTCTCATCGGCTATTGTAGCATATGCATAGATTAATAGAAGACTGAGATTTAGTGAATGTTTTCAGTTATAATGGTTGTTAAACTGTACGATTTAAATTGGAAATGGTAACTAACTTTTATTTTCGTAAAAGTGTTTTTAGTCTTCTTTATCTTTGTAAATGTGTTGCTCTTGTTTCACAATAGGAGCAGTTGCTTTTAATATTTGTCTAGTTTGTTTGAGCAAGGGCATCCATGGTTTTGTGAAATTCCCCATTTCTAACGCTTATGCGTCTCTGGACCTTACAAATATAATTGGAGACATATATGGAGCTGGATTTAAAGAGTTTATGGTGCCAAGCTAGATTTATTAAGCTGTGATGTAATCATCAACCTCTATGCATCCATGGTTTTTTGAAATTCCCCATTTATAGCGCTTATGCATCTTTGGACCTTACAAATATAATTAGAGATATATATGGAGTTGGAGTTAAAGAGTTTATGGTGCCAAGGTAGATTTATTAAGCTGTGATATAATCATCAACCTCTATCTTTTGAATTTATGTGCCAGGGCTTATGTGATTGTCACCGAATATTTTGTTTGTAAGCCTGTAAGTATAACATCAAGTCTGTGCTTGGACAAGGCAAATACTCAGAAATTTTTTACATTGTGATCTCCTTCTTGCATATGCCTATAAGCTGGTATTGTTTACTATCACTCTTAAAGTGGGGCTACATATGATGTCATAGTTCAGTACATTTTTGTAGGTTTAAACTCTACAGAAATTTCCAAGAAAAAAACAAAATTTGCATTAGCACATGCTTCAACTACACTTATCTTCCTCCTTTGTTGGTGGCTAATTGAGATCCGAACCAAACACTGTCCATTTTGTCTCTAATTCTCATGACTATAGTCACTGATTTTGGTGTTCAGAAGTTGGACCTGCTCCTGCAGCCCCACTAACTGACTGCAAAGAGCCTCAGATTCATTTTGTTGCATGGCGAAGTTGGCTTTCAAAGCCTGTGACCGCCTCCAATGCTTGTACACTTGTCATCATTTTCTCTTTGAGCTTCAAATTAATCACTATAAAGTATACTTGGAGTACATCCAATTTCTTCATTAGTAGATTTACCTTCTCATTGCAGCTGCAATCAAAGTGCCATGCACAACTATTGGTGCTTTATGTTCTAGCTTGGCCTCCCCATATTGTGTTCAACTTTTTCATTGTCGTGCCACACCAAATCACTTACCCTCTGTTTACTCCACGACCAACATATACAATTAATTTCTCCCCAAACCAATGTGAAAAGCTCAGTGATGCTCAATCTAGGGACACATAATACCTCCAGATTGACTTTTTCTCTTGCACTTATTTGCAAAATTCTTGCACAATTGAGTCATACCAATCTGCAAACTAGAGACTATATTTGCACCAATAACTATCAAGCATAGGGGAAGTACATTCCTAGGCTCACTTATGGAAAATTTCTTTCTAGGATGTTGCTTACGAGGTTGAGCCCCCAGTAACTGTTGTGAATTAGGTCTCCACATATTGCCAACAGAGTAGTAGTTAGGAACTGGTCGACCTCCAACCAAAGCCTGTTGCATTTAGACATTTTTCCAATTACTAGGTCATGACAGGAGGCTGAATTAAAATTGAATTTGTGGCTTTAATTTAATTTATTGAAAGTTGTAGAATTTACAATCTATAAAGGTTTCAAGATATAATTTTTAAAAGTCTAATTTAAAGGGTGCTAGCTCAATGGAAGAGCACCTGCTTTACAAGCAGGAGGTTGGTGGTTCGATTCCATCGTGCCCTGATATTCATATGGAATGGCGACGATCATTTTTTGGTGACGGAGGCTCTTTTGACCATCACCAATGAGCTTATGGTGACATTTTTCGACCCTCACCAAAATATGAAATGGTGATGGCCAACGAATGCCACCGTATATATGCATCAATAGTGACGACCATGAAAGAATCGTTGTTGTTGATATGAAATGGTGAGGGTCATTGTTTGTCATTATAGTCATTATTCGTGATGGACTTTGATGTCACCAATGAGCTTATCATGACACTTTTTGACCCTCACCAAACATGAAATGGTGACGGTCAATGAACGTCGCCATATATATATGCACCATTAGTGACGGCCATGAAAGGTCCCTCACAAAAAATTGTTGTTGTTCATATGAAATGGTGGCGGTCACTATCCGTCATTATAATCAATATTCGTGACGGACCTTGAATGTCACCACAACACATACTTTCGGCGACGCCACCTTTGGTGATGTTCAATTTTTTGGTGACGAAGGATATTGTCCATCACCATTGCCCATATGAAATGGTGACGGTCACTATCCGTCATTATAAATCATTATTGGTGACAGACCTTGAATGTCACCACAACACCTATACTTTCGGCGATGCCACCTTTGGTGACGTTCAATTTTTGTTGACAGAGGCTCTTTTGACCGTCACCAATGAGCTTATGGTGACATTTTTCGCCCCTCACCAATGTCTCTTTTTCTTGTAGTGATTGGACTCTAATGATGTTGCAAGAAAACCTAAAATGGAGCCATTAAGATCTAATATTGAGGAATGTAATATAGGTACAGAGTTAAAACCTAAGATGATTAAACTTTCAAAAGCTTTACCTCAGGAAGAAAAAGGAAAATATATAGCTCTTTTTAAGGAATTTCAAGATGCATTTGCCTGGAGTTATGAGGACTTAAAATCCTATGATACTAGCATAATACAGCATAAAATACCTATAAAAGAAGACCAAAAACATTTTAAACAAAATTTAAGAAGGATCAATCCTGTTTTTATGCCTTTAATTAAGAAAGAGGTAAAAATAATGTATGATGCCCAAATAATTGCACCAATCATATATTCTGATTGGGTTTCTAATCTAGTTCCCAGTAGGAAAAAGACAGGAGAAATTAGATTATGTGTTGATTTCATAAATTTAAATAAAGTGTCCTTAAAAGACAATTACCCTTTACCAAAGATGGATCACGTTTTACAAAGGGTGGTTGGTTCTTCCAGAATTTCATTGTTAGATGGATTCTCTAGATATAACCATATTCTAGTCCAACCAGGTGACCAAGCCAAAACTGCTTTTACTACTCCATGGGGCACTTTTATGTATGTAAAAATGCCTTTTGGGTTAATGAATGCAGGATCCACTTTTCAAATATTATGGATATAGACTTTGCAAAGTGAATTCATGAATTCCTTGTGATTTATTTAGATGGCATTGTTGTATTTTCAAAGACTGATAATGAACATTAAGATCATCTTAGACAAGTCTTTCTTAAATCCAGGAAATTTGGCATCTCTCTAAATCATAAGAAGACTTTATTTGGATTGGAAGAAGGTAAATTACTAGGACATATTATATCTAAAGAGGGAATCAGGATAGACCCAGCCATAATATAAGCAATTCTAAACATTAGTCCTCCTAGGAACATTAAAGAAATACAATATTTTCTAGGTAAAATTAACTTCCTTCGTAGATTCATCTCAAATATAGCTGAAATAATCAGAGAACCTAACAATATGTTGAAAAAATATTCAATACTTAAATGGACTATTGAAGCCAAAAAATCATTTGAATCTATTAAACAAGCCTTAACAAAAACACAAGTTCTTATAAGTCTCGACTTCAAAAAGGATTTCAATATTTTCTCCTTTTCTTCAAAAAAAACTATTGCTACGGTTTTAATGCATAAAAATGACCAAGGTTATGAGCAACCCATTTCTTTCTTTAGAAAATCACTCAAATATTCCACTTTAAAGTATAACATAATGGAAAAACAAGCCTTATCTTTAGTAAAGTCCATCAAAGACTTTAGAGTGTACATCCTTTATTTACATATCATTGCCTATGTTCCAAATGCAGTTGTAAAGGACATTCTAACACATAATGGGCCTGATGGTAAAAGAGGCAAGTGGATTGCCATAATTTTGGAATATGACATAGAAATCAAACCCACCAAACTCATAAAAGGTCAAGGTTTAGCCAAACTCATGGCTGAATCAAATTATCATGCTTTAGATATTAATTTTATTGCCCAAATAGATGATCAGGAAGAGATGGTGACTCCACAGATCAGTGAATCCTTTTCAGACTCACCATGGTATGCAGATATTGTATTTGTATTACTAAATTTACAAGCTCCTCCTGGATTATCAAGAACAAAATCTAGATTTTTAAAATTAAAGATAGTAATATTTTGTATCATAGACATTGTACTCTTTTGGAAATATCATGGTGGAATTTTATTGAATTGTTTGCTTAAAGAAGAAGCTGACAAATTTTTATAAGAATTTCATGCAAGTGACCATGGAGGACATCTCTACTAGAAGACTACTGCAGACAAAATCTTGAGAGCTAGTTTTTACTGGCCTACTTTTTTTGCAGATGTAAAAAAGTATGTGACCTCCTCTCACAAGTGCCAAATATTTAAAGGAAAGAAAAAGCTGTTACCCCTGCCCTTAAAACCCATCTCGGCAGAAATTCCTTTTCAACAATGGGGTCTTGACTTCATTGGTGAAATTCACCCTCCATTCTCAGCCCAACATTAGTGGATTCTGACAGCCACTGACTATTTCACTAAGTGGATAGAAGCCATACCCTCTAGGCAAGGCACTGACACTGTCATAATCTCCTTTTTAGAAAACAACATACTCTCAAGATTTGGATGCCCCCAAAATATTATCACTGACAATGCATCTGCATTCAAATCCAAAAATATGATTGACTTCTGCCATAAATACCACATTACCCTTGGCCATTCTACTGCATATTACCCTCAAGGTAATGGCCTTGCTGAATCCTCCAATAAAAGCCTTGTGATAATCATCAAGAAATTAATATAAGATAACAAGAAAACTTGGAACAAGAGGTTACTTAATGCCTTATGGGCAGATAGACTTACCACCAAAAAATCTATTGGTACATCCCCTTACCAACTTGTTTATAGAATGGATGTTGTTTTTCCATATTCCTTAGGGGTACCTATTATGAAGATAATCCAAGAGCTACAATTTGAGACCAATGATATTCAAAGAAGAATTAACCAAACCATTCACCTACAACAAACAAGAGAAGAGGTTTATCTTAAGTCTCAAGTTATCCAAGACAAGATTAAGAATATTTTTGACAAGAAAAGTAAAGAAGATGATTTTTGTATTGGTGAAAAAGTTCTAAAGTGGGATTCAAGGAGGGAAGAGAAAGGTAAATATGGAAAATTTGATTTCCTATGGAAAGGACCTTATGTTATTTATGGTTACAGAGGTAACAATGCTTTATTTTTGAAAGATATGGATGGATCAGATCTACTAGGTGGACTTGTCAATGGCAGAATGCTGAAGCATTACTACTCTTCAGAAATAACCAATAGTTAACTTTGTTTATTTTATTCAATTACATTTCATTGCAGATTTTAGATTGGATTGGATGTTTCACTAACAAATTTGAAGCCCGGAGAGAAGGCCCTAAGCTTTTAAAGGTAAAATATCATAAGTATGAATAATCTCAGAGCTCATAATATACTTTCAAGATCAACACAGTCAAAAATGCTACTAGTCTCAAATTTCTTGACATTTCACCAGGAAACGCCATCCCCATGTGGAGCCACTATTAGGGTCCTATAATAATAGGGTTCATAATTTTTTACTTGACTTTAATTAGTCTTCAAATATGTACATACCTTGATTTCTACAAGTTGTTTTCCCATATTTGAAAATAATAAAAAATGAAAAGAGGGTAAAATTCCTAAAAGAAAAATCAAAAGACTTGAAAAGAAAAAGATCAAAAAGAATAAAACATGGACCCAAAACACAAACAAGAGATAAGAATAAGGCATGAAAATGATGCAAGTCAAAATGCCACTACTAGTTACTTTTCACTACAAATAAATGATTATGTGCAGCTTGTTCAAAATGCCATAATCCATGATGAGTTAAATAGTTTAATCGTAACTTTTTCATGCTATAAATTTCATGTTGATAGATAGAGAATAATGATCTTTTCAAACAGTTTAAACATCACAAATCAATAGATAATTGGAGAATAAATGAGGAGCTCAACAGTTTAATCTGAGCCCTCAGATGAAATAAGGTTATAATTAAATAGTTTTTTGTTTTAAAAAGAAAAATGGATTAGGGTTTGCAAGCTCAAATGCACACATGCAAATAAATAAAAATGATATAATAAATGATGAGTAGGTAGAAATCAGTTACATAAGGCATCGATAAACATCATCTGGCAAAATTACTAATTTCCCTTCCGACAATGTGTTCTAGTACTAAAATCCTTTAGTTATAAGACTCAGAGCATTTATCTGACTTATGGTGGGACCGGACCCACTTCTTAATGACTAATTGGCACTAAGTATTGGATTCTAACTCATTAAAACTTTTACCCTTCATAAAAACCCTTTTCCCTTAAATATAATTCATTTTACCCTAATAAACCCCTTTTCCTAAGTCAAAATGCATATTTACCTAGGAAAAGTAAAACCCCCTTGATTAATTCTCATTTCCTACAAAAATACTCAAAAACCCACAAAAATGATTTATCCTAAAGTTTAAGTGTGAAATGATTATATTAGGCATTACAATGAATAAATCTTTCCTAAAAACATGATATTACACTTTACTTAGTGTATTTTCTATTCCCGCATCCATTTCATATTAACACTTAACTTATATATTAACTCATTTATTAAAACCTTCTATCCCGTATTATATTAATTCATGTTTATTACATAAATCCCAACCCATACTTTATTATTTATCCTATGGTTTAATTTCCCCATGTGATATATTCCCCGCTCCCCATAGGTTAAAAGCATCCCTTTATATAAGTAACCCGTCCTATGTCAAAATCACACGTATCGGCATTATATTGGTTTAAACTACATTAAACCCGCCTATCCCTTTTAGCATTTAAAATTTATGTTAAAACATTGTTTTAACTCATAAATTCAAAACCCGCTGTATAAAATAACTCCCGGGCCCCACGCCCATTACCCTGCAGCTGCATCGACTAATCCTAGTCATTCGCATCCCTCCATCCGATCCAACATCCCAGAATCCATATGGAAATTTCAATAGCACGATCAATAAACAAATTCAGATGTGCGATATGAGTGGTTTTTCCTCTCTCTCTCTCTCTCCTCCACGCATCCATTTTATATTGGATCACATCCATTTGAGTAATACCATTTACCGCCCTCTGATGATGCGATAATTGCTCAGTGGTAAAAAAACTTCCTCGCGCCAAACCACTTCCATTTGAATTGACGGATATTAAGTGCATACACTGTTTCAATCAAATCTCTATAAAACACTAGATTTTACGTGTTTCACACCTTCTCTGTTACTTTTTCTGCTCGTTAAACCTTCCCGAATGAAAAAAATATGTTGTTGCCCTATTTTCATCCACAAACAATACAATTCAGTAAAAAAACATCGCTGCAACCGCTCAAAGCCTCCAGTTTGTGTTTAAAAGACCTCAACAAGCTTTGAAAGCTTCCAGACTCACAACAAACCCTTCTTTCGAGTCAAATGCCTAAATTTACAAGTATTTTTCAAGAAAAATACCCATCCATCATCTAAAAAGAACTATATTGTTGGATTTAAGCCTGCTTGAAGCCTGTTTGCCTAAGAAACACCCTTATTTTCTCATATATACATCGCTGCTGCAAACCCTAAATATTTTCACAGTTACTGAAGACTGTATTATATTTTTAAAGCAAAATTAAAGATAATTTGGCCATCTGCAGATTTTTAGAAGCCCTTTGAGTGATTAAAAATCCTTCTACAGTGTTTAAAAGCCCTTTGTGCATGAATTTGATTGTTTTAGGGCTATTTCATCAAAGAAGTCTACAATAAACCCTTGTCAAAGCTTGTCCTGAAGTCTGTAAAAGTTTTAAAAGGTTGGTTTTTTAGAAGAATTGACAGTTTGAGGCTAAAGAAATCATAATTTTACCTGTTGCAGTCCAAAAGAAACCTCTGTCATACCAAAATACCTTTTTTAAATAGTCTAATCTTACAAAAGTATATTAAAAACCTAAAAAACAGAGTTTTTAAGATCAAATATGGTTAAATTGTTAAAAACAAATATACCAATGGCCTCTAAAAGCACAATTGTCATCAATCCACTACAACCTCCTATTGTAGATGTTGAACATACCCCTTTAGCTGATGTAGACTATAAAATCACTGATCCAGTAACTGAATTCAATCTTCTTGAGCTCCACTGTTGGAGCCAAGAAAAATCTTTGGATCAGGTAGATGAAGTACTTGTTTGGGAGTCTAATTTTCCCAAATATGTAGTTCCCCATACCCATCAGTGCCCTGAGGTCATCAGACTGTGTCAAGCTCACTATTACCCAGATCAAAGGGAAATTGTTAATGCTGAGAAAGAAGTATTATTTACTATCACTTCTGAGTCCATAAACCAAATGCAGTCCCTTTCCCATAGAAGCTCTTACAAAGTTTTATTTGGATTTAGACTTTCCTAAAATATTTCAAATCTTTCAAACATTCTTGCCCTCATATGTTGAAATCCCCAAGCTAAATCATCCATATTCATCCTCCAAATTCCCAGAAGGATCAAGACACATTATCTCAATGTTGTCTTTTATCCTTGGTTACTCCAATGATGAACACATTGATGAAACTATTCTTGGTTTTTTGTCCATCTTTGTGCCTAGTTAGCCCCCTGCAATCATTTGTAACTTTTCTGAGTATATAGTTGATAGTATCCTTGAACAGCTTGTAAAACTTCCTACTAAAGGTGTATTTAGGTATACATCCTTCCTCTTTCATATGTTCCTCTACTTCCAGTCATATAAATTCCCAATAGCCCTTCAAAAGATGGATGTAGAGGGAAATGAACATTCTATAATTTTTTGGACTTCCTTAATCAGAAATGAGTCAACTGAGTTCACTTATGCAGACTTCACAGACTGTTTTATTCACCCATGGGTTAATCTACTCAAAAAAAGTGTACAACCAAGGATAAGTAATGAAATTAAGAAATTTGTACAGCTATTAGAGAAGAGCAGAACATGTGATTGGTATTTATACCAAAATCACACTGAGGTTAGAGTTTATGGGTCAAACCTCTTGCCCTATAAATTATTAAAGTATCTACCAATGAGATTGTTTGCCCTAAAATATATAAGACAGATTCTAAAATCAGATTCTGTAAAATTTTTGGCTACTAAAAAGAAAACTCATTTCAAATTAAAAAATCAAGTGGGTCCTTTCATTTGCAACAACAGGGAAGCAGGATCAGAGGCAACAAAATAGTTGTTAGAGTATTTAAGTTTGATGAAATTTTCCTGTGGAACTATGATCCTTATGGAATAATCAGTAAGATGAGGGTGAAATGTAAATTAACCCCATATGTTCATGACAAGAAGCCTGAAATTGAACATTTTTCAAAGAAAAACTGAATGGTTGTAAAATACATTGACGGAATCTGTCAAGCAAGGTGATACTAGTCACACTTTGCAGATTCCAATTTAGGAGGATAGAACCATAAAGAGAAATAGAGAAGAAGGCTCATATATTGCTGAAACAACCCCAAAAACCAGATTCAAGCTCAGGTACAATAAGAAACCAAATATTAATCCAGCAGACAAAGAAAAGGAAACCGTAGAAATTTTAGATGAAGAGAATCCAAAGAAAGACATTGTGCCTCACACAGTAATTGAAAATGAGCAACAACCTACTACTTCCAACACACAGATGATTCAGAAACATAAAAGTGTGCAAGTATCTTCATCACATCAAGTTGAACATAAATACATGGATATCAAAGAAAAATATAAACAGATCAAGGCAAAAAATGAGGAGATCAAGAATGAAATCTATTCACAATACTTGAAGCAGAATCCAGGGATTAAAAATAGGCTTCTTTCAGCCTTTGATTACACAAATAAGAAATTACTAATGTCATTACTTCAACCTACAGTGCCAACACCCAAAACAGAAGCAGATTATAATAAGGTTGACTTTGAGGTACCAATCCAAGACATACATCCCTTGGACCAGATTGAATTCTACAAGAAAAGCTCAGAAATGCTATATTCTACCATGACCACAAAAGAAATGAGTGTCCAAAAGCTCCAGAATACTTTAACAAACTTGAAAGATTGACTTAAGGTTGAAAAAGCTTCTTCATATGCTAAAGACACCAAAATCAAGTTTTTAGAGGAATTGGTGATTGAAGTGTGGTATGGCCCTTCTAATGTGAAAGATGTAGAAGAATTGGTAAAAAGGAAAAATGATGATATTGGAGCACTCAGAAAGCAACTAAAAATACACCCTATGGAGCATCCATAGGTTAAGGAGATTGCACAAGAAGCAAACCAAAAGGATGAGATGATGAGCCTCATATTACAAATGACATCACAAATCAAGGAGATGGAAATTGAGATGGACAAGCTAGTCCAAGAAAAAGAAACTGCAAAAACACAAAATGTCCCTCCTACTGTTATTCCTATGGTGACAACAGAAGTGCCTTCAACTCTAGCAGAAGAGTTAACTCCTAAGGTCCCATTGGCCACAGCAGTGCCAATTACCTCTTCTACTACTTCTGCCACTGAATCTTCTACTTCAACAGTTCAACAGTCATATGAGGCCAGCAAATTCATTAAAGCCATGGAAGACATGTCAATACAAAATAATGAGATAAACAGATTAAAATAACAAATCAAGAATCTCGAAGATGCCAAGAAATTAGCACAGATAAATGCTAAAATAGAGGAACAAAAGGCTAAAAGGTTAAGTGAACAACTCAAAAAGGTAGAAATAGAGTTAACCTTAAAAGAGCCCATGGCATACATTAAAAATCAACTATGGTCCAATATCATTGAATCAGTCAATGATACTTGGCCATCCATTCAAGTGATTTATGAGAAAAAGGACTTTCTTAAGGAAGCTAAAGAAGAAATATTGAAGACCAAAGAAGAATTAGGTGCCAAGCCTGAAGAAGCCTTAGAAATAATCAAGTTTCTCAATACTAAAAACAAGAAAGAATTGGATGAAATAGGAATAACTGACATGGTAGAAACAATTCTTGAGGTAAGAAAATTACATTCAAATAAAAACTTGATGAAACAATTGGAAGAAAAGTGTCAAAATATGGACATGGCCATCACTAGATTCATGGTTAAGTTTGACACTTTAAGACAAAAAGGTCTTCCAAATATTCTTGTTATCAATGATAAACTGATGAAACAAGAAGATTACAATAACAAGATAAGGTAATTTTTCAAATAAGAGGTGAGTAAATCAGATTGGCAAGGAATTCCAACAGGTAAAGTGTTGCGTAAAAGCATTGAAAACTTGTTTTATTTACAACAAGAGATAAAACACCTCTTTGTGGTCAAGCCAACTTTTGTAAGGTACACTGAAGCAAACAATAATTTCAGGAAACTCACAAATATTAAATTACCAAAGGCAGAGTTTTAGCAGAAGCTCATAGATTTTCTATAAAATATAGTTTGCAGTGAAAAAAAATGAAAACAAAGTGTTGTTTTTTACACAGTAAAAACATATTTTTGGCATTAAAGCCGTCAAAATCAGCATGGTTAAAGTGTATCAAGATAAAGAGTATCGGTTGTTAAAGAGTATCAGGTGAAAGATAAATTTTTAAAACATATTGAAGATCAATTTCCAGCGTGAGGGACACCTCTACTAGCCATCTGCACCCAAATCTAAACATCATTACTATTTAATTTGAATAAATAGGACAACTTGCAATTTGTTAAGCAGCTATCACTATCTTTTTGTAATAAGATATTTTATTTTCCAAAAAACATTCCTAGGATTGTTCTAGGATATTTTGTATTATTTTTTGTATAAATATTTCATCATTTGAAGTATTAGGGTGGATTATTTGCTAAATATTTCTATAGCTGGAACATTCTAAACCTAAGGGTTTTTGTAATCAAGCTCAAGTCAGAAGACTGGATTTCACGGAATAAATCATCATATTATTGGATTCATGTGTTGGGCCACTGAAGTCGATCTTTACAAAAAAAATTATAAGAAAATGTACGAAAACAACTCAAACATAAAAGTATAGTGTCAAATAAAACCAATCAAGATGCAGCAGAAAAACTCAAACATAAAAGAAAAATATACTAAAATAACTCAAATATAGAAATATAATTTCAAATAAAATTGAACCGATTAAAAGACCAAAACACATTCAGAGAAAAACCTAAACATAAAAGAATTTAATGCACTGCGGAAACCACTCATACTTCAAGAATTAAGTATTCGTGTTGAAAATTTTAATTCAAACCCCTTTTCAACAAATATCTCCTCCTATACAAATGCTTCCAAGGAAACTGCTGCTAACACCTATGTCGTCATTATATAATGTTGTAAATATAAGCAAGCATGTTCCTTGTAATTTCCCAACTATTTAAAACACCACAATATGGAGCCGGGGTCGGTATCTTGCTCACGGGTCTTGTGGAAATGCAAATATGTGCCGAATTCTAACTTGACAAATTTTAGAAAGCTAAAATGTTAAAAAACTTTTATCTTAAACATTATAGGAAAAATGAAATTTTTATATTGATTATTAAATAAAATTCACTACCAAATTGCATTTTAAATAAATTCTATTGGTTACGGTCAGTTTCTAGCTTGCAATTTCATATGAATTCATATTTTAACTCGTTTTCTATGTATGGGGACATTATAATCTTAGGTTTGAAAGAGGAGGTAGACAAGGATACTTTAGCCATAGCCCAGATAGAATTACATAACATATTACAAATTGAAACAACATGTCTCATAGAAGCAACAAGGTTGGGGAAATTAATTGAGAATAAAGGAAGGCTGATCCGAATAAAGGTGAGCTCTACTAACTATAAGTATGAAATACTTAGTAAAACCTCAAGTCTAAAAGGAACGGGAAAATTTATAAATGAAGATCTCATTCCAAAAGATCAAGCAAAATTAAGAAAGGAGGTTCAAAAGGTAAAAAAATCTAGGAAGGAAGGAAAATGGGCAATAATCAGGAACAGAAAAGTCATTATTCGAGACAGAAACTAGAAAGACAGTAATAAATAGCCATTCAACATGCTTCAGATTCTTTCTTGGAACTGTTGGGGATTTCCATGGAACAAAGGCCCCAAGATAAGTTGTATCTCGAATGAGGTTGAAATTATAGTGCTAGTTGAAACTTGGGAGCATGAATAATCTAAGGTCCCTAACATATATGGATTTGTACTATTGTAAATCTAGAAGAAGAAATCCTATCGTAGAGGCATTGGGGGCATAGCTTGTTACATTAGGAAGAACATCTCCCCCCATGCTAGGCTTTATAAAAAAGACCCTTACAACCAATATATTTGGATAGAGATTACTGAAAATACTGATAAAAAAACATACATTGCAATCTGTTATTTTTCCCCTATCAACTCTAACTTCTATAAGAAAATCAATTTAGATAAAAATGCTTTTTACAATGGCTTAGAGAATGATATTTCTAGCCTAAGGAAGGAAGGTAATATCCTCTTAATGGGTGACTTTAATGCTTGGAATTCAAGCAACCAAGCTATTCTTATAATCAATTATTCCAACCCTAAACCCCTTTGCTTAGATGAAGACCTTACTCTAGCGAGCCAGTACAAAAGAAGCTATGAGGATTTAGGGGAAATTTTGTTTGGGTCTGAGCTAGTCAAGCTCTGCACTGCTCAAGATCTCATAATTTGCAACGATATAAAGAAGTGGCCCAATTCTAGCCAGATGACCTATATACATGGGCTTGGTAGCAGTGTGGTAGGCTATGTTATTTCCGATATCCCTTTATACAACAAAATAATAAATTTTGACATCTTGAACAACCACGAGCATGACTTTGATCATAGACCTTTAATTGTAACTCTAAATTTTTCCATGCATAGAGATCCCATAGAAGATAATCCTTATAGCCAAAAGAACTTAATCTTTGATAGAAATAAAAATGATCTTTTTCTAAATGAATTAAAAATTAATTTGCTTCCTTTATCGAGTATAGATGACATGGAAGAACTCTATCATAATTTTACTACAACCCTCTCGTATTATATTAACAAGTTATCAATTGAAGTTTCAAGTAATAAACGAAATAGCAAAACCAACCCTTTTCATGATAAAGATTGTGAAAGTGTGAGGAGAGAAATTAAGGAATTTTTTGATGAGTCTCTTAAAATTGACAAGATAAAAATATACAAAGCCCTAACTAAAAGAAAAAAAAAAATGCATCATATTCATAAAAGACAAGAAAGTCTCTTACACCTCTTTAAGGTAGCTCCTAAGAAATTATGGAGGTAGATTCTAACTAGAAAAACTAAAGATAATAATAGAATTTCTTTACACGACTAGAATTCATATCTTAAAAAGCTTTATGAATCTCCAAATGTCATAGATAAATTTGAAACCCTTCTCACAACAGAAGAAGTTTTCTCCTTAAAAGACATAGATTTTGGGGTTAAGCGCTTGGCAAATGGAAAAGTAACAAGCTAAAATCTTAAAAATTGAAGGTGTTGTCCAAATCCTTCACATGTACAAGATTTTCAATCAAGAAGTCAAGAAAGGGTTCCCTAAACCATAGACTCAAAGCCTCATTATTACTATTTTTAAAAGTGGGGACACAAACAACCCCTCTAATTATTAGACAATTATGATTAGCCCTCTCTTGGCCAAGTTATATGGTATTAACTTAGAAAAGAAGATGAGGATATGACTTGAAAGTGAAGGTAAGCGGGTTAAAGTCCAAGCGGGTCTTAGAAGGAAACACTCAACAATGGACCACCTCGTTATGCTTAGGATCATTGTGGAGGAATTTCGTAACGATAAATCCAATATCTTTTGTTGTCTTGTGGAATTTAGAAATGATTTCGATACGATACCTAAAAATAACCTATGGAATAGAATAGAGGAGCTAAAAGGTCCCTTTCGAGTTGAGAATTGCTGCTATAAGGTTATATGATAACATAATTGTCAATTTTAAGAGCAATGAGGGGTGGTCAAAAGATATTAATTGTAATATCGGAGTTAAACAAGGTTTCCCCCTCTCCCCTACCCTATTTGGCATTTACATCGACAAGTTACAAGGTTGTTTATAGGAAGTGGGTTGTGCTGGCATGTCTTAGCTGGAATATTCATCATCCTTCTTCTCTATGCTGACGATATTGTTCTTCTAGAAAGGTTCCCTTCTGATCTTGATAAACAACTTAAAATTCTTAAGGATTTCTACTCTACCATGGGTATGACTGTTAACACTGACAAAACAAAAGTTATGCTTAGCAAATCCAAGAAGGAAAATTACGCTAATTTTGTGTATGATAATAGAAACTTGGATGAAGTGTCTTCTTACAAGTACTTAGGAATTGGTATTCATCACAAGCTCAACTAGAACTATAACATTGAGAAAAGGATTAATGGAGGGTGGAAAGCTTATTTTGGCTTTGAAAATAATTGTAAAGCAACGAACCTTGTGATGTGGGATAAAAATAAGCTCCTCTTTGAAACTTTAGTCACTCTTGTTATCTTGAATGGATGTGAGGTTTTGGGTTGTAGCATCTCTAGAGAATCCTGGAGAAATATTGAGAAAATCCAGAAGCATTTTATAACATACAACCTCAAAATTAAAAGAAATACACCCTATCCTATTCTCTGTATAGAAGTGGGTCTTTCCCCTATCGAGAGCCTAGCTATGACTAAGCTCCTGTTGTACAAGCACAAAATCAATAACATGGGAGACCATAGACTTCCTAAGCTAGCTTTAAATTCCATCCAAAACCACCTAAGGCTCAAACAAGGTTGGTATAAAGATACCAAGACTTGGTTAAATCATTGGGAGATCGATGAAAATGTGGCATTGCAAAATATTAATAACATTAAAAACATTGTTATTTCCAAGTTTAAAGGGAAAATGTGGTGTGAGAAATATTTAGAGGCTAAAATAAAATTAAGATATTATAAGGAGATCATCAACCTTACTATAGAAGATCAAACGTATCTCTATGTTTTAACTAGCTCAGAGAAAAAAATTAATATAGCCAAGATAAGAACGAACTCTCATGAGCTCCATAGTGAAACAGGTCGTTGGGCAGTTCCTAAAACACCATGGGTGGAAAGGATCTGCCATCTATGTGAGAATATGAACATTGAGGATGAAAATCACTTCATTTTAGAGTGCCCTGCGTACAACCACAATAGATATCAGTTTCATAATCTGTGTTGCAATACCAACCTTCCTAGCCTTTTAACATGTCAAAATTATAGTGAGCTCAAGATGCTTCTCTCTAAGCTCTTTGAGCATAGGAGTACAATTTTAAAACAAACTAAATAATTCATTTCTTTAGGTCTGATAGACCAAAGTTTGGTCTCAGTGGAAGTTAACCATCATCATCATCATCATCATCAATATTTTAAATATTTGAAATTTGCAATATAATATTATCAATTATTTCAAAATCAAATCTAATTCTATTATGTAACTATCGCCAACAACATTGGTTACTTGTTATTTTATGTATTACAAATGTAACTATCACCAACAACATTGGTACTTGTTATTTTATGTATTACAAAATTTTAAACATTACAATTTAATATTTACTCAGTTTATTAATAAACAAATTTATCAAATTTTTGCTCATATATTTTTATTTAAATTTAATGAATATATCAAAAATATATATATCCAATTATTATTTTTAAACATTATAACTTAATATTTAACCTGGTAACCTGTCATCTCATAGATCCAACCAATTTTTCATTAAGAGGTAAGCTGCAATCTCATGAATCCATAAGGACTGTTGAAAAATGGATGGTCACAACAAATCTGTAATTCTGATTGGAAACCTGCTGCGCTGTCCTTGGAAACAAAATTGGCTAAATATAACTGCATTAATGAAACAAAATATGATAAATATAACTCCATCAATGAAACGTTGTATACAATTTTAACAATTAACCATATGAAATTTCATGGGTGGGAAAGGATTTATGAAGAGCAGATTGGCCTCGTAAACTGGAAATACCTTACCGAACCTTGAATGGGAAAATTAATTCCTGAACCTAATCGAACCACTGTATATTCTAATTTTTTCCGCCAATTCGACCAAATTTGGTAACTATGTCTAAATCAAATCAACACTTCAGAAAAGTGAGACATCTGACATTTTCCAAAAAGTTAGATAGTTAACTATATTGTTGTGAGGTAGCCAAAATATTTTGGTTAATTTAGTCATTCAAGTGGACCAATTCTAGCCAGATGACTTGCATCCATGGGCTTGGCAGCATCATGGTAGACTATGTTATTTCTGATTTCCCTTTATACAACGAAATCATAAGTTTTGACATCTTAGACGACCACGAGCCTGACTCTGATCATAGGCTTTTACTTATAACTCTCAATTCTGTGATGCATGGAGATCCCATAGAAGATAATCATTATAGTTAAAAGAACTTAATATTTGATAGAAATAAAAATGATCTGTTTCTAAATGAATTAAAAACTAATTTTCTTCATTTATCTAGTATAGACAACATAGATTAATTTTATCATAATTTTACCACAACCCTCTCATATTCTATTAACAAGTTCTCAATTGAAGTCCCAAGTAATAAAATAAATAGCAAAACCAACCCATGGTATGACAAAGATTGTAAAAGTGCGAGGAGAGAAATTAAGGAAGTTGTTGATGAATCTCTCAAAATTGACAAGATAAAAATATACAAAGCCCTAACTAAAAGGAAAAAAAGGAAATATATTCGTAAAAGACAAGAGAATCTCTTACACCTCTCTAAGGTGGCTCCTAAGAAATTCTGGAGGCAGATTCTAACTAGGAAAACTAAAGATAATAATAAAATTTCTTTACATGACTGGAATTCATATCTTAAAAAGCTTTATGAATCTCCAAATGCCAAGGATTTTGAAACCTTTCTCACAACGAAAGAATTTTTCTCATTAGAAGACATTGATTTTGGGGTTAAACGCCTGGAAAATGGGAAAGCTAAAGACATTGAAGGTTACCAGGTAGAAATCTTAAAAATTGGAGGTCATGTCCTCATCCCCCACATCCAAGAGCTTTTCAACCAAGCGGTCAAGCAAGGGTTCCCTAAACCTTGGACTCAGAGCCTCATTATCCCTATTTTTAAAAGTGGGGATACAAATAACCCCTCTAATTATTGGACAATTATGATCAGCCCTCTCTTAGCTAAGTTATATGGTATTATTTTGGAAAAGAAGTTGAGCATTTGGCTTGAAAGTGAAGGTAAGCGGGCTAAAGCCCAAGCAAGTTTTAGAAGGCAGCACTCAACAACGGACCACCTCGTTACGCTTAGGATCATTGTGGAGGAATGTTACAATGATAAATCCAATCTCTTTTGTTGCTTTGTGGACTTTAGAAAGGCTTTCAATACGATTCCTAGAAACAACCTATGGAATAGATTAGAAGAGCTAAATGTTCCTTTCAAACTAAGAGCGGTCGCTATAAGGTTATATGAGAATGTAATTTCCAAGTTAAATAGCAATGAGGGGTGGTCGAAAGATATTAAGTGTAATATCAGAGTTAAACAAGGTTGCCCCCTCTCCCCTACCCTATTTGGAATTTACATTGACAAGCTAGAAGGTTGTTTAGAGGAAGCAGGATGTGCTGGCACGACCTTAGCTAGGATAGTCATCATCCTTCTTTTTTATGTTGACGATATTGTTCTTCTTGCAAGGTGCCCATCTGATCTTGATAAGAAACTTAGACTTCTTAAGGATTTCTACTCTACCATGGGTATGTCTGTTAACACTGACAAAACAAAAGTTATGATTATCAAATCCAAGAAGGACACTTACGCTAATTTTATGTATGACAATAGTAACTTGGAGGAAGTGTCTTCTTATAATTACCTAGGAATTGATATTCATCACAAGCTCAACTAGAACTATAGCATTCAAAAAAGGATTAATGGGTGGTGGAAAGCTTATTTTGGTCTTGAAAATAATTGTAAAACGGAAAACCTCGTAATGTGGGATAGAAAGAATTTCCTCTTTGAAACTTTAGTCACTCCTGTTATCTTATATGGATGTGAGGTTTGGGGTTGCAGCATCTCTAGAGAATCTTGGAGAAATATTGAGCAAATCCAGAAGCGTTTTATAACTTATAACCTTAAAATTAAAAACAATACACCCTATCCTATTCTCCTTATAAAAGTGGGTCTTTCCCCTATCGAGAGCCTAGCTATGACTAGGCTTCTGTTGTACAAGCACAAGCTCAATAGCATAGGAGACCATAGACTTCCTAAGATAGCTTTAAATTCCAGCCAAAACCACCTAAGGCTTAAACGAGGTTGGTATAAAGACACCAGGGCCTGGTTAAACCATTAGGAGATCGACGAGAATGTTGCATTGCAAAACATTAATAACATTAAAAAAATTGTTACTTCTAAGTTCAAAGAAAAAATGTGGTGTGAGAAAGATCTAGCAGCTAAAAGAAAATTAAGATATTATAAGGAGGTCATCAACCCCACCCTAGAAGATCAAAAGTATCTATATGTTTTAACTAGCTCAAAGAATAAAATTAACATAGCCAAGATTAGAACGAAATCTCATGAGTTCCATAGTGAAACAGGTCGTTGGACAGTTCCTAAAACACCATGGATGGAAAGGATCTGCCATCTCTGTGAGAATATGAACATCAAGGATGAAAATCACTTCCTCTTAGAGTTCCTTGCGTACAACCACATTAGAGCTCAATTTCATAATCTTTGTTGCAATACTAACCTTCCTAGCCTTTTAAGATGTCAAAATTATAATGAGCTTGGGAGGCTTCTCTCCAAGCTTTTTGAGCATAGGAATAAAATATTAAATCAAACTAAATTATTCCTTTCTTTAGGTCCAATAGACCAAATATTGGTCTCAGTGGATGTTAACCACCAGCATCATCATCATCATCATCAAATAAATCCACTTCAATTAAAATCATTTATTGTTTTTTAAGCTATTCAAATAAATCCACTTCACTTAAAACTATTTATTGTTTTTCAAAGCTAATTAAAGATATACACTTTAATTGATATCATTTATTATATTTTTAACTTATTTAAAGAAATACATTTTACTTAAAATAATTTATTGTTTTTTTATTGTTTTTTTTTAATATGTTTTTGTAGACTTAGTAGTCAAATTGTTGAGATGAGGTGGGTCTCTTGTCCCACAAAAAAAGGTCGCATACACCAATTTATTGTCTAACTTGATCATGACTTTAAAATTGGATAATAATAATAATATTTATTCTTTATACAAAGTATTTTTTAATTAAAGTTCATCTAAAATGATTTATTTTTATTTACCATTATATTTTCACTTTTATCAAAATTAAATATAAATTTATTTATTTAAAGTGAAAAATAGCTAATTGATTTTAGTTTTAAAAAATATCTACAATTATATTTTCATTTTATAGAATGTCCAAAAATGAACTTATTTATTTAAATTATAAATTAATCAAAAGTATTTCTAATTAAAAAAAAAACATATAATTATGTTTTCAATTTTATCAAATATCCAAAAGATTAATTAATTTATTTAAATTTAAAAAATAATTTATAAATTCACTTTATTAAATATTTAGATATTAATTTATCTAATTAATCAAATATATGATGATGATATGATGATTAACATCCACTAAGATTAATATTGTTTATAAAACTTTAAGAAAGTAAAATATTAATTATGACTCTTTAATATGTTGTTTCTATGATAAAAAAGGGCAAAGAAGTATTCCCAGATTATTATAGTTTTTTTTACTTAAAAAGTCAAGAAATTTAGTAGTGGGCCAAATATTTTAGAAATAAGAATGGATGTGAGTAAAAGCCCAATAATATAAGAGAAAGTGTTTTTCATCTTCAACCCTCTTATTATCTCAAAGGTGAAAGATTCTTTCATCCCTCGGTGTTTTAGGAATATATCAATGCTCAATTGCACTTTAAAAAAAAAGAAAATTTAATTTGAATCTATCTAGTGATCATATTTTAGATGGTTGTTTTTCAAGCTACTCCTGGTCATCTACCTCTCTTCCCCCCTCTCCTAGACTAGCCTGCACCCTTCTGTTGGGGCAGACATTGATGCTTCCACTCATCCCTAACAGTTGGACTCTTTTTCTATGATGACTTCTCTTTATTTAAATATGGTTACAAAATCATTTTTAGTCTCTGCCAAGTTAGGACTCTAACAAGGATTTGTCGATGACCATTATTAGTTTAGAATAGACTAATGCATTCTTATGTATTTCTCAATAGTATTAAAAAAATTATTTTTCAAACAATTGATTGGACCATAACTTTATCTTATTGTATCATTTGCATAATATAATGCCACGTGGATAACTATATCACATATTTTATACCATAATTTATGGATTTGATTCCAATATTCATGAATTCTTTTTAGATATTTGTGTAATGATTTTTTAATCCAAAAATAAAATTCTTGAAAACAGGTCATACTTATGTAAACAACATATTTATCATAAGTTACTTCCCACTCTAATTTAAGCAAGTCTTGCATAAAATAGAGATATAAATAATATGAAATAAATATACTTATCATGAGTAACTTCCCACCATTATTTATGTTTTCTTGGTCACTTACATAAGAGTAAAACTATAAATTTGTAGACTTGATAGTGGTTACTACCCACCAAAATGAATGCAAATCCTTGTCCCCTAGGAATCAATTAATTTATTTATGTCACATTTCAATTTATTAGACTCCTTCCAAAGCAACACTATAGAATTGAATCACTATTTTTATATAGTAAAATTGATCTTAATTTATAGCTACTATTATTGGATCATGAACTTTAATAGAATATATATACTCATCCCCTTATCTTATATCCTCTCCATCCTCTGTCGCTCTTCCCACTTAAATCATCGCAATCATTTCAATAATTCAAAGGTCAGGTTCTTCGAATACAAATTTTCCCTTCACAACGTGTCAAACAATGTGTTTAATGTTATGAGGATGCAATCCATGTGGATTGAAAGGGTAAGCATTGATAAATCAGACTGACCCCTTTCCTAAGCTCCATTCATGTTTTTATTCACACATCAAAGTGTGTCGTTTCCCAACAATTTGGAAATTTGGTCTTGGGTCAGACTCAAATCTCAATTGTGGTGTTAAGGAAGCCAATATTTTGGATCTTCTACGAAGTTCATCACTTCTGTATTCAGTTGTTTCTCTTTAGCATGGTGAATTTGGAGGATAGGAATTTCAGATTGTGGGAGCTCTAGAGATTAGGGCTCGCTGGTTTGAAGACTTCCCCGACAAATGAAGAGCTTTAGTTTCATATAGTCTTCAGTTGGATCCAAATTCCAATTATAGAAGGTACTTCTTTGTTTACTATTGTTAACTTGGTTCTTGCATTGGATTATGCTTGAATGGATTTTCCAGAATTTTAGGCTTTTCTCACAATACTCCGAGGGTGAATTGGAATATAGGAAGGTTGATGGAGAGTCAGGAAGGTAACTCAAAAACTATTTTTTCTTCCCTGGAACTTTATGCATGTCCTCGTTTCAGTCATGGGGATACAAATTTCATATTCTTCCTTCAAAACAGACCATAGATTTATATTTTGGGGTTTCTATATTTTTACTTAGTTCTCATATAATTTGTGGGGCTTGGGTTAGGCACACAATATAAAAGTGGAATTAAAGCCCTCATGTTATCACAGTCTTGAAGCCACTAAGGGGAATTTTGGATCGCTCCCATTTGCAAAAAATATCGGTCGAAGTTTTTCTCAAAGTTCTCTAATAAATTTCAGTTACAACTCAAAATCATATTCTACGACAAGTCCATGCTCTCAGTGGTTTTCTGCTCATGAATCCCTTCATAGAGAAAATTATGACCTGCACGTTAAGTTCTTACAAATGTATCACGCATAGGCGGATCACAATCATAAGCTAATTTCACTTTAGTACCAGATCTTACACTTGAAAGATGAGGTCGCCATGCTTCAGAACGTTATTATGGATCTCTAACATGCCAAGATGTTCCCACAGGTCCTGACCAACTCCAGTCAGATTTAGGAAAACAGGACATCGATTTTAATAGGCCAACAACCAAGTATGATTAAATTCTAGGATTGTTTCTCTCTATGGGCCTTTTTCTTTTTGCAATTATGTAAATCTGATGTAACTGGGTCTATTTTTAGTAGAGTCTTGTATTTAATATGCGAGTTATTTATTTGAACTTTGGTTATATCTAAATTTCAAGAATGTAACTCTAGTGTATTTGTTGTGATTTGTTGCGACCTAGTGTAGACTTAATACCAAATTACTCATTTTTATGTAAAAGAAAATAGCTACTATTTATATGTCATATATTTTAATGTGATATGTATATTATAATTTTCTTTTATCTAAAAAATTGTTCCTAATTTTATTAATAAAAACAAAACTACAATATAACAAATTAAATTTTATTATTTTGATTACTTTTAACTGTTTGTTATTAATTTATCCAACATTGAAATGTTTACACTCATTTATGAACACTACAATATTTTAACATCTTTTTTTTCTTAATTGAGCCAGCATGTAAACTTTAAATATTTACAAACATTTACACCACTACATCACCCCATACTCGACTGATATGTATTTTCTTTTTCTATATATCTTTTTCCTCACATTTAAAAAATGTTTACATACTTATTTACATTACACCTACACATCTACCCTATACTAAGCTAAGAATGACTCTCATCACAATAATAATATTAATAAATAAGAATGGAAATATAACATAAATGTATGGTTAAGATAAAATGATATGCAGTAAGAAAATAACAATATATAATATTGTTTTTTTTAATTGGGGAAAAACAATATTTAATTTATTAAATCATTGTTTAAATAATATTATTGGTCATATTTAATCCAATTATGAGAAATAATTAGATAAATAATTATTTTTCTTATTTTTCCTTTAAAAATAATTAATTAAATCATGATTTAGTTATTATTCCTTGTTAAATTTGACTAAATCATCTAGAAATAATTAAACATATCATTATTTGTTTATTATTCTTTAACCACATTCTTGAAATGATAAATAAACCATTTATTTGTTCATTATTTCTAAATAAAGGTATTTAACCAATTTAAATACCTTTTCCCTCCAACAAAATGTAATAAAATATTCCAACCGGTTAGATCTAGATTATGATTAAAAATATTTTATTATTCTCCATTTTCGAGGAAAACTCAATATTTTGTTATAAATAGGAGTGTTTTTCCATTCATTCTTCACTTTGATCATTTTCATTGTCGCTATTATTTTTCTTTTTCCATTTGAGCTCCCACTTGATTTTATCACATATTTGGATTTTCTCATCATTGAGAGAGAGAGACTCGCGAAGCTAAAGCATTGAGGACAACCAAGAACACATCCCATTGAGGGGGACTGGTAACATTTACTTGTTTCCTTCACCAAGTGTTACATAGAAAATACCGTTCTTTTAACTTGTCTTGTATGTCGGTTATTTGGATTTATTTTACATCAGTTGTTATTTATTTTTGTTGTTTAACTAATTTTATTGCATAGATCTGGCCTTTTGAAGGATTTATTCTCATTGTCTATTGCAGATCTGAAGGGTTTTACAACCATTTTTGTTTTTAGGGCTATTCGTCACTCATAGCTTAAGTAAAGTCTTCTTGTTACACTTGTCGAAAGATTTTACACTAACAGAGTGCTTGTTGAGGAAGTTGACAAACCACTCAGTGTTTTCCAAGTAAGCTAATAAACCACTTAGGTTCTTGTTGTAAGGTTGATAAACCAATAGTTAATGTGGAAATCCACTGGGGTGCTTGTTGAAAGGAGTTGATAAACCATTAAGTTATTGTTGAGGAATTTGATAAAACACTCAGTGTTTGTCAAGTAAGCTAATAAACTACCCATACAATGTGTTATATGTTCTTACAGTACTTACTTGAAAATATAGTTGATAAACCATCTATAATGAAAACCCATACTCCTGAAAAACTTAGCAATACCCCGACTCAACTTGGTTCAAATTCCTGAGAGAGAAAACCCTTGGATTATGGATATAGCTTGAGGGTGGAAAGCTACAAGAAATATTGTGGTATATATAGCCAATGGTTTGGTGGAGTGCTGAAGTCCCACCTTCAATTCCATCCATCTCTAAGTTATTCGGCTAAGTGTAATGTCTTGGGTATGTGTGTGTGTGTGTGTGTGTGTCTGTGTGTGTTTGAATTACCTGATATGTCATTGATTGATGAATGGCTTTGTTAAACTCCTGTATTTTACAGTATCACTAGATGACTGTTTATTTCTTACATTCTGCTCAAAATAATATTCCCTGACAATCATTTATTTTTCAGAAATCTCACTGCCTTCATTATTTTCCATTTAACCTCTCCAATCTCTCTCATTTTACCTATTGTGACACTCTCATACTATGAAATCCCATGTTCGACCTTAACCCCTCATTCTAGCCTTTTCCCCTTCTTAAACATTTCCCCCCTATGCTAAAACCCCTTCCCCTTCACCTATTCCCCCTCTTTCATTTAAAACAATGTAAAAACCCATTTTTACATTATTTTTAAGTAAATTTTACCCTTTTGGGTCCTGCTTTAAATAGACCATGTTTATTTTAAAACCTAACCCCTGTTATGTTAAAGCCCGACTCATACCTTATATTAGATGCCTCCACTTTGTTATATCCCTGGGCCCCCACTATATTAAAAACCCTGTACTAATGTTTAAAACCCTCTATTTCATTTAAAATCTTGGGCCCCACCTTATGTTTTAACCCGTCGTTCCATTCAATCCCGACCACCGTCTGATTCGCTTCATCCAATCTAATGGCCCTTGATCCTTTTCGCAACCCAAAACTCCCAATGGATAAAACCCTCGAGGGGTTTCGAAATGGGCGGTTTCGTAACTCCCCTTTAGCCACACGTCGCCCCCACCATAAATCACATCCCTCTAAACTATACTGCCTCATCGCTTTTGGCTATGCGATAAACCATAAACTGCCCCCTCGCACATAAATGAAAACCATCCTCTATTTCCAATTCAAAACCACCCACCCATCATTCCTATGTGATAAACTCATTTACCTTGCACAGACATGATAAAACACCATATCTCACCACCCTGCAAGATCCCTTTTTATTAACAAATTGTTTTAAATTTTGTAGGTGATGTACGAACCAGAAAATGCAATAACCAAATTGTGTTTCTAATTCCAAGAATTGTTTAAACCGGGCTCTTCGAATGAAGATTTAGAAGCTTTATTCATCAAAGGATTAGGAGCATAAGAATAAACAAAAGTAGTAATGGATCATGATTATTAAGGATCGTACAATTACTCCAAAGACAACAAGGTTTGTTCAAAGTGAATGATAGAGTAAGGAAGAGGAAGGTTTACTGTGACAGTGAAAGGTGAAAGAAGTGAAAAAAAGTAGTCACAAGTTAAAGATAGAAGATAGAGTTAAAGAACAGAAGAAAGGAAGTCAAAGAAAGATCAAAGATAAAATAGTGAAGGGACAAAGGTAAAAATAAAGCAGATAAAAAAGTGAAGGGAGAAATTATAGTGACAACAAAAGAAATAAAGAGAAAATAGATAAAAGATACAGAAGAAGACATATTAAATATTAAAAGACAAATCAAAGAGAAAATCAATGAGGAAGACAAAGCCAAATGTCAAGGCCACTTAACATTTACTACTTCTCAAACACATATGCCACCTCCATCTTAATTTTTGAAATAATGAAAGCTACTAAAGTCAAAAGTTACAGTCAGAGATATTTTAGCGTAAATTCAAAAGTTATCGTAAAAGTTAATGTTACAATAAGTTGGCCAAAAATATCTTAAAATTAGCTCAGCAGTTAAGTTGAAAGTTATTACTACAGTAGGTCTGTTAGAGATATTTTTGGCTTGGGCCTTAGATTGTCTCAATTTTCAAACATCATTTACTCTGTAGTAAATGTGAATCTGCCACCCTACGTTAAGGCAACCTCCTCAATTGCAGTTAAATATTGCATGTATTATTCATTATCGTTGTTGGTCGTTAAGTTGGATTTTTCTTAGACACTGAGTTTCAAAGATTATTGCATTGGAGCACTATAACTGTTTTGAGCTAGACATCAGTAATACAAGTACTTTCACAAGATCCTTGAGCAATGTTTAATGGTGATGTTATCCCTCTTTGTTAATATTTTCCCTTTGTTTTTCCATATTGTGCATGTCAATCTCCCTAATAGAAGAAATAGAAAATTTTAGATTAAGATATGCTGCATGAGCACCTTAATTCTGTCTGTTATTGTTACCTCAATGTTTTCCTCTGCAAAATATAGCTAAAGGATTCAAAGACCGTCTACTCTTTAGTTTCACCTAGCTATTATCTTAAGGTTTCATTTGAAGTTTAACTAAAGAATTCTTAATTTCTCTTTAGTTTCTTTGAAACTGTTATCTTGAGGTATTTCTTATGAAGTTGAGTTAAAGAATTTTTAACTGCTCTTTAATTCTATTGAACTGTTATCCTGAATGTTTTCCCCTAAAGACCTGAATGCAGAATTCAAAAATTGTCTGCTCTACTTTTATGTCAAAGTATAGCTAAAGAATTCAGAGACTGTCTGCTCTTTATCTTTCCTGAACTCACTATCATCTCATATTAATCTTGCCATAAAGATCCATTTGATATAGTTAGCTTTCCTTGTGAAAACCCTTGAAAAAATGATTTACAATTTGACCCATTTATGACTCCATAGCCCAATGGATTAAGCTTCCCACATTCTATCTATCCAGCCTAACAAGCAATCAAAACAAACAACCCCAAACTTCATAAATAGCCTAAAATCATAAGAATATAATCATAAAGATAAATCATTTCATCATAAACACAGAGAGAACCCTCTCTGAGCCCACAAAGGCTAGGTCCTGGGCTCCAAAGTGGTTTGATGTGGTTCCCTGCTACTTGTTCTTGCCAATATTACAAATTACATGGAGCCAACATAATGGTGACCATACTGGGGAATTATTGAGAAAACCTAAGATTATCAAAACTTAAAGAAACCCAGTCAAAACACTGTGTGAATAAAGTATTTTCCTTTCAAAAATTGGTTAGTTTTTCAAAAAAAAATACAAAACTTTCAACCTCTATATGCCTTGGTTCAAAGTTCTAGCTTCTAGAAGAATCTGTACTAGATCCCATCCTGACCCAAACCCTCCTACAATAGTTGAAAATCCAGAGAAAATCCTAAGCAAAACTCCTAGTTCTGAAAGTTCAACTGTTAGCAAACCTATTCACAAGGCAATTTCCCTACCTAAAAACCTTAAAAACTTGTAGGATATCTAATTTGACTCACACATAGAGAAAAGCTTGTATAGGACTAGGTCCTAGAATTGGATAACCCAAATAATTTTGGACCCATCCATCTTGCAACAGAACCGCGTTGTAGAAGCATCAACCCCCATTCATACACCCACTGTTCACCTTCCTCCATTCAACCCTCCACCTCCTTTCACCAACCCTCCACTTTTTAACCCCCCTTTGGTTTCCCAATCACCAGCCATGGAAACCTAGTATGCCCCATTAGTCCTACCATTACCTTTAGTGCCTCTACCACAGGACTATCAGTCCAAAATCGCTTTATTTGATGAAAGTGGTTCTACAACTTCTCAACAACATGTGAATAGAATGGAGCATTGTTGTGATCGACAAGAGATAGATGATGAAACTATCAAGATAAGAATTTTTTCCCAAATCTTAGGGGGAGAAGAAAGGAAGTGGTTTAAAAACCTGACCCCTAATAGTGTACATGACCTCTATTCCTTTCACCAACTGTTACTAAATAAGTGGGAATTCAAGAAAATTCTCTCCAGATATTGTCAAAATATGAAAACATCAAGAGAAATGTTGGAGAGAGTGTCTAAGATTACTGCACTGAGTTCAAAACTGTATATAACACCCTCCCTCCTCACATGAAACCCCCACAAGGTCTAGCCCTAATGAAATTTCCATATGGTTTTGACCCAGAGATGGCTTATCAACTAAGAGAAAGAGACCCTCCTACATTAGAAAACATGCAAAGAGGTGCAGTAAGTGTGGAAGAAAATCTGATTTTCAAAAGGGCTAGAATGAAATGAAAAGAGTCACATATAGGGAAGAGCCTGTAGCCTCCACATTTGATAATAAGATTGATAACCTTGTTAGAACCATGGAGAGGATGATGGAGAGAATCAACATAAATGAGAGAGCTTTCCCCGGATAAAACCAAGCAGCTCCTCAGAATAGAAACCAGAACCAAAACAAAAACTTTAGAAGCAACCCCCCTCAAATAAGACAGAGGGAACAAAAAGGACCTGACCAGCAAATCAAACCTCCTTTCCAAGAAAACTATGCTGATGAGGATGAGGGGGTGATTGAGGAGCAAGAAGAAAGTCAAATTAATTTAATGGGAGTTAATAATGAGGATATTGTTTTCCTCACCGAGGAAGAATAAGGCATGTTTTCCTTAGCTCAAATTGAAGAAGAGTGCACAGAATCTGAGGATTATAAACAAGGATTCGAAAATGCTATCATGGAAGTGCACAGACAGTATGACCTTAGAAGAAAGAAAGACCAAGACATTCCCAAGAGAAATAATCCTTAAAATTCTGCTATAAAAACCCCTGAAACTAATCCTAAAAAGACAACAAAAAGTTCAAAACAAGTGGTTAAAATTTCTGATAAAAAAAAAAAAAACAGTCCAGAAAGAAACCCTAGTAAATCAACTAGCATCCCTAATAAAACTAATTTAACTGATATCTATAAAACAAATCAACAATCTAAAATTGCTGCAAAAAAAATGTCTGATAAAATTGATTTAAATCTGCTAAAAACACAGACACCATTTAGTATTGAGAATGAAATTGCCAAGATAAAAATTTCCATACCCCTCACTGAATTGGTAGGCCAAGATGTATATAGATCCCAAGTTTTGAAAGCACTAAATAGAGAAGAAAATGTTGATACTGTGAATTTAAATAATGACAAACCTGAACTTTTTTTTGGACCCAAAGTAGAAGGTAAATTTCAGGAGGGAGGTGTGCCCCCATTTTATGTTAGTTTGAATATTCATGATAAAATCCTTCACAATGCCATGTTAGATTCAGGAACATATCATAACCTCATGCCAAAGGTAATTATGGAGAAACTTGGCCTTGAGATAACTATACCATACAAATACTTGCACTCTTTTGACTCCAGTAGAGTTAAATGTCTAGACTTGATCAAAGATCATTGTGTTAATTTAGCACAAATACCAGCCAAAAGCCTAGTAATAGATATTTTGGTGGCTGAAATTCCCCCTAAATATGGCGTGCTCTTATCACGCTCATGGGGAGCCAAGCTTCAAGGCACCATCCAAATGGATATGACCTATGCTACCATACCAATCTTTAGTCAACCAAGGAGATTATATAGGGAAACCCATATGAAACACATGGTGAGCAATCAAGAAAATCCTGATAACTCCCTTATCTACTATGTACACTCAGAACTTGATTCATTTATCCTTTAAAACGATGAAAACATTAATGAAAAAGTAGCAGTAAATGAACAAATAGCTGAAAATGAAGAAGAAAAGGAAGAATAGTTAGACCAAATAGAAAATGAGAAACACAAATCTAAACCGGAACCCCTTTGGAGCATGAAATTTGATGGTTCTTGTGGAAAACCTGGATCAAGAGCAGGTGTTTGAGTACAAAACACTAAAAATAACCACGCAGAGGGTCACTCTTACAAACTGAACTTTCAATGTACAAATAATATAGCAGAATATGAGGCACTCCTTATGGGATTACAAATACTAAATAAATTAGAAGCCAAAAGGATCTCTGTCCATGGGGATTCTGAGCTAGTCATTAGGAAAATTAAGGGAGAATATTAAGCTAGACATCCTATATTAAGAGCTTACAGGAATGTTTCCCTTGACCTCCTAAAAAAATTCAAAGAATACGACCTTGCCTCTATCCCAAGAAATCAAAATATCCTTGCCAATGGACTAGAATTTGTTGCCAACACTTGTCAACTACATCATGTTAATAAGAAATAAATAATAAAAGTTAAATACAGACCAGAAGTCCATGATAATCTGAGATATTGGCAAGTTTTTGAAGATGACCAACAGATTGAGGCTTTCCTGCAGTCCAAAAATGAATTTGAAATTCTGAATTCAGACTTATATCATGAAAATGACTGCTCTACTGAGGAACAATCATGTGAGGAGAAGTCCCCTCATGATTCTGATATAAATCCGTTAGCAAAGAAAGACCCACATAGGACAGAAATGTGTGAAGATCCATAAAAAGAAGAATTTGAAGTACTACGGTTCAGAGATAATACCTTGCCAAGAGGACTTGTCCCTCTAGAAGAACTTTTTGATTTCAAGGATGTTGCTATAAAGCCAAATATGGAATCCACTGAAGTAAATGTTGAAGAGTGAAATATAGGAAGTGAGCAGGAACCCAAAATGGTAAAGCTATCAAAGACATTGCCTGCACCTATAAAACAAAAATATATTGAGCTATTCAAAGAATTTAGTGATGTGTTTGCCTGGAGCTATGAAGACTTGAAGTCATATGACACTGATATCATCGAGCACAAGATTCCACTCAAATAAAGACAGAAGCCCTTTAAACAAAAGCTGCCCAGAATAAATCCTATCCAAATGCCACTAGTTGAGAAAGAGATAAAGAAAATGAATGATGTTCAGACAATAGTCCCAATCGGGTACTTAGAATGGGTTTCAAATCTTGTATCTGTGAGGAAGAAGACAGGAGATATTAGACTCTGCATAGACTTTAGAAATCTGAATAAATCATCCCTGAAGGACAACTACCCTTTACCAAAAATGGATCACATATTGCAAAGGGTAGTAGGCTCCAAAAGGATCTCTCTGCTTGATGGCTTTTCCGGTTATAACAATCAGGTGCTGGTACATCAAGATGATCAATACAAAACAATTTTCACTACACCTTGGGGCACCTTTATGTATGTAAAAATTCCTTTTGGGTTAATGAATGTTGGAGCCACTTTTCAAAGAGAAATGGATATTGCTTTCTTAGAAGAAATAGGTTACCTCATTGTGATATATCTTGATGATATAACAGTCTATTCGAAAATAGATAAGGAAAATTTACCTCACCTAAGAAAGGTCTTTGAGAAATGCAAGAAGTGCGGTCTATCCTTGAATCCCAAGAAATCCTTATTTGGCCTTCAAGAAGGAAAGATTCTAGGCCACATCATATCTGAATAAGGGATCAAAATTGACCCAAATAGGATTGAGAGAATATTGCAAATCAGTCATCCAAGAAATATCAAAGAGCTGCAATCTTTCATTGGAAAGAAAAATTTCCTAAGAAGATTTATACCAAACCTTGCAGAACTCCTGAGGAGCATCACCAACATGCTCAAAAGAGAATCAGGAGTCAAGTGGACCAAAGAATCAAAATAGTCTTTTGACTTGGTGAAGCGAGCACTTACCCAAGAACCAGTTATGATTAGCCCTGACTTCACCAAAGACTTCTTTATATTTTCTTTTGCATCAGAACATACAGTTGTTGTTGTCTTACTGTAGAAAAACATAATGGGACAAGATCAGCCCATAGAATTCTTCAGCCAAGCTTTAATAGATGCACCTCTGAAACATCATATCATGGAAAAGCAAGCTTTTGACTTAATTAAAGCACTAAAATATTTCAAAGTCTACATTCTGCATTCACACATCATTTCATTTGTGCATCATACAGTGATTAAAGACATCCTAACACAAGATCCCGATGGAAAAAGAGGCAAGTGAATTGTTGTCATATTGGAATATGATTTAGAAATCAAGCCCACCAAATTAATCAAAGGACAAGGACTGGCTAAACTAATGGTTCAAACAAATTTTCAAGCACTAGACATCAATATGATTCATTCATTGGATGAACAAGAGGAGCCGATGACTCCACCTATTGAGGAATCATTCCTAAATTCTCCTTGGTACACAGATATATTATATGTGATTTTTAACTTAACTGTTGCTCCTGGTTTGTCCAAAACAAAATCCATGTTCTTGAAATTAAAAGCTGTAAATTTCTGCATTTTGGAAAAAAAATTATATTGGAAAAATTATGGTGGTGTATTGCTTAAATGTTTTCCTAAAGAAAATGCAGATAGGATTAAGAATGAATTTCATGAAGGGGAATGTGGAGGCCATATCTATTGGAAAACCACTGCTAATAAGATCCTTAGGGTTGGTTTCTATTGGCCTACCCTTTTCCAAGACATCCACAAAATGGTAGTTGTCTATCATAAATGCCAAATCTTTGAGGGAAAAAGAAAGCTACTATCTTTTCCATTGCAGCCAATATCTATTGAAGCTCCTTTTCAATAATGGGGTTTAGATTTCATTGGAGAAATCCACCCCTCCTCCTCTGCCCAACATAAGTGGATCCTTACTTCAACTTACTTTTTTACCAAGTGGATAGAAGTCACTCCTTCTATGACTTCTACAGACTCAGTAATTATCATATTTTTTGAAAACAACATCCTATCTAGGTTTGGTTGTCCTAGGAAAATCTTTACTGATAACGCTGCTACCTTTAAATCCAAGAAAATGGTGGATTTTTGCCACAGATATCACATTACTTTGGGCCATTATACAACTTATTAACCTCAAGGTAATGGGTTGGCTGAATCCTCAAATAAAATTTTGGTAAACATCATTAAGAAGTTGTTGGAGGAAAATAAGAAATCATGGCACAATAAATTGGTACATGCACTATGGGCAGATAGGCTAACAAATAAGAAGTCAATTGATATGTCACCCTATCAGCTAGTATATGGAATTGATGCAGTCTTCTTAACAACCTTGGGAGTGCCAGTAATGAAGCTAATTCAAGAGGTGCAGTCTGAAGAGAATGATATGCAAAGAATAATAAACCAAACTATTCAGTTGCAGCAAACAAGAGAAGGAGTATACATCAGAACACAAATGGTACAAGAAAACATCAAGAAAATATTTGACAAAAGGACCAAAGAAAATGATTTCAACATTGGAGACAAAGTGCTGAAGTGGGATTCTAGAAGAGAGGACAAAGGTAAGCATGGAAACTTTGAAAACCGATGGAAAGGCCCATACATCATTCATTCTACAAGAGGTAATAATGCATTCTTATTACAAGAAATGGATGGAACAGAGTTGTTTGGAGGTCCTTTCAATTGCACTATGCTGAAACATTATTTCAGATAAGAATTTTAGTTTAAGTTTTCTTCATTATATATAATATTGCTTAAACAAATCTCAAAAGAATTTGATCCAAAAAGAAAGAAAGAAAAGGAACCAAAAATAAGAAAAGAGGGTAGATAAAAAGAGAAGGTAAGCCCCATACCAAAATATGAATGTTTCTGAAAGTGTGCAAATCAAAATTCCACTACTTTTGAGAAAGCCTTGTTTAATCATACATTCTAAACATGATTGTATAAATTTTGAATTTTTGTTGATAAGCTAGAAAATGAATATTTTCCAAACCATCTATGCTTGGCTTATCAATGATAGTTTACTTTTTCAAATAAAATTGTGTGCAGCTTGTCTAAAAATGCCACATCTCATGATGATCAAATTGCTTATTCTTGATTCATTCATGTTTCAAATTTCATGTTGATCGATAATGAATGAATATCTAGCCAAACTGTTTAATCTTGGTAGATTAGTAGTTAGGTAGAGAATAAAAGAGCTCATCAGTTCAATTTGAGCCTTTGGATGTTATAAGGTTAGAAATAGATAGTTTTCTTTCAAAAAGAAAAATATGTCAAGGTTTGCAAATCTAAATGCACCTCGAAGGGGAAGAAAAATCATTTGAATCATAGGTTGGGTAGGTATGTATATAGAAGAACTTTGAACACTTGAGCATGTTCAGAATTTTCAATTTCAAGTTGTTTTATCAGCTCAAGGACAAGTGGGTTTCAAACCTTAGTTTTTTGTAAACATGGATTTCAGTTTTTAAAGGTCACAATCACAAAATTTGTAGCAAATCAAGATTACAAAGTGGAAATCAGCCAAATAAAATAGGCTATTGATCTACAAATTTTCTTCACACCTCCTAAAGGAGCTACCCTCCCCAGTTGGAGCCACTATTAGACTCTTTTATTTTACAGTATCACCAGAGGACTATTTATTTCTTACATTTTGCTGAAAATAATATTCCCTGACTATCATTTATTTTTTGAAATCTCACTGCCTTCATTATTTTCCATTTAACCTCTCCATTCTCTATCATTTTACCTAATCTGACACTCTCATACTCTGAAATCCCATGTTTTACCTTAACCCCTCATTCTATCCTTTTCCCCTTCTTAAACTTTCCCCCCTATGCTAAAACCCCTTCCCCTTCACCTATTCCACTTCTATCATTTAAAACAATGTAAAAACCCGTTTTTACATTATTTTTGAGTAAATTTTACCCTATCGGGTCCCACTTTAAATAGACCATGTTTATTTAAAAACCTAACCCCTGTTATGTTAAATCCCGACTCATACCTTATATTAGACACCTCTACTTTGTTATATCCATGGGCCCCCACTATATGAAAAACCCCGCGCTAATGTTTAAAACCCTCATTTCATTTAAAATCTCGGGCCCCACCTTATGTTTTAACTCGTCGTTCCATGCAATACTGACCACCGTCTGATCCACTTCATCCAATCCAACGGCCCTTGATCATTTTCACAACCCAAAACACCCGATAGATAAAACCCTTGAGGGGTTGTGAAATGGTAGGTTCTGTAACCCTCCCTTTTGCCATGTGTCGCCCCCACCATTCATCGCATCCCTCCAAACTATATCGCCTCACCGCTTTTGGCTATGCGATAAACCATAAACCACCTCCTTGCACATAAATGAAAACCATCATTTTTTTCCAATTCAAAACCACCCGCCCACCATGCCTATGTGATTAACTCATTTACCTTGTGCACATGCAATAATCCACCATTGCTCACCACCCTACGGGATCCTGTTTTATTAACAATTTTTTTTAAATTGGGCAGGTGATGTACGAACCAGAAAATGCAATAATCAAATTGCATTTCTAATTCCAAGAATTGTCTAAACCGGGCTCTTGGAATGACGATTTAGAAGCTTTGTTCATCAAAGGATTAGGAGCGTAAGAATAAACAAAAGTAGCATTGGATCATGATTATTAAGGATCATATAATTACTCCAAATACAATGAGGTTTGTTCAAAGTGAATGACAGAGTAAGGAAGAGGAGGGTTTATTGTGACAGTGAAAGGTGAAAGAAGTGAAACGGAGCAATCATGAGTTAAAGATAGAAGACAGAGTTAAAGAACAGAGGAAAGGAAGTCAAAGAAATATCAAAGATAAAACAGTCAAAGAACGGAGGTAAAAATAAAGCAGATAAAAAAGTAAAGGGAGAAATTACAGTGACAACAAAGGCAAAAAAGAGAAAATAGATAAAAGATACAAAAGAAAACAAATTAAAGATTAAAATACAAATCAAAGAGAAAATCAACGAGGAAGACAAAGCCAGATATCAAGGCCACCTAGCATTTACTACTTCTCAAACAAATAGGCCACCTCCATATTAATTTTTGTAATAATGAAAGCTTCTAAAGTCAAAAGTTACAGTCAGAGATATTTTAGCATAAATTCAGAAGTTATTGTAAAAGTTAATGTTAAAGGGAGTTGGTAAAAAATATCTTAAAATTAGCTCAGCAGTTAATTTGAAAGTTATTACTACAGTAGCTCTGTTAGAGATATTTTTGGCTTGGGCTTTACATGGTCTCAATTTTAAAACATCATTTACTATGTAGTAAATGTGAATCTGCCACCTTAGGTTAAGGGAACCTCCCCAGTTGCAGTTAAATATTGCATGTATTATTCATTATCGTTGTTGGTTGTTAAGTTGGATTTTTCTTAGACTATGAGTTGTAAAGATTATTACATTGGAGCACTGTAACTGTTTTGACCTGGACATCAGTAATACAAGAACTTTCACAAGATCCTTGAGCTATGTTTAATGGTGATGTTATCCCTCTTTGTTAATGTTTTTCCTTTATTTTTCCATATTGTGCATCAATCTCCCTAATAGCAGAAACATAAATTTTAGATTAAGATATGCTACATGACCACCTTAATTCTATTTGTTACTGTTATCTCAATGTTTTCCTATACAAATTATAGCTAAAGAATTCATATATTGTCTTCTCTTTAGTTTCACCTAGCTGTTATCTTAAGATTTCCTTTGAAGTTTAACTAAATAATTTTTAACTATTTAGTTTCTCTGAAACTGTTATCTTGAGGTCTTTCTTATGAAGTTGAGTTAAAGAATTCTTAACTGATATTTAATTCTACTGAACTGTTATCTTGAATGTTTTCCTCTAAAGACCTAAATGTAGAATTCAGAAACTGTCTTCTCTTATTTTATGTCAAAGTATAGCTAAAGAATTCAGAGACTGTCTGCTCTTTAGTTCTGCTGAACTCACTATCATCTCATATTCATCTTTCCACAGAGATCCATTTAATATATTTAGCTTGCCCTATGAAAACCCCTGAAAAATTGGTGTACAATTTGACCCTTTTATGACTCCATAGCCCAAAGAATTAATCTTCCCACATTCTATCTATCCAGCCTAGAAAGAAATCAAAACAAACAACCCCAAACTTCATAACTAGCCTAAAATCAGAAGAATACAATCATAAAGATAAATCATATCATCATAAACATATTGAAAGCTCTCTCTGAGCCTAGGAAGGCTAGGTCCTGGACTCCGAAGTGGTTTGATGTGGTTCTATGCTACTTGTTCTTGCCAATCTTACAAATTACAGGGAGCCAACATACTGGCGACCATACTGGGGAATTATTGAGAAAACCTAAGATTATCAAAACTCAAAGAAACCTAGTCAAAATATTGTGTGAATAAAGTATTTTACTTTCATAGATTGTTTTGTTTTTCATAAAATAATACAAAAATTTCAACCTCTCTGCACCTTGGGTCTAAGTTCTGGCTTCTAGGAGAATCTATACAAGATCCCATCCTAACCCAAACCCTCCTACAATAGTTGACAATCCAGAGAAAATCCTAAGGAAAACTCCTAGATCTGAAAGTTCAACTGTTAGAAAACCTATTCATAGGGCAAGTTCCCTACCTGAAAACCTTAAAAAATTGTAGGATATCCAATTTGACTCACACTTAGAGAAAATCTTGTTCAAGACTAGGTCCCAGAATTGGATAACCCAGATAATTTTGGACCCATCCATCTTGCAGCAGAACCCTGTTGTAGAAGCCTCAACCCCTATTCATACACCCACTATTCACCTTCCTCCATTCAACCCTCCGCCTCCTTTTTTCAACCCTCCACTTGCTAACCCCCCTTTGGTTCCCCAATCACCAGCCATGGAAACCTAATATGCCCCATTAGTCCTACCATTACCTTTAGTGCCTCTACCACAAGACTATTAGTCCAAAATCCATTTATTTGATGAAAGTAGTTCTACAACTACTCAACAACATGTGGCTATAATGGAGCACTATTGTGATGGAAAAGAGATAGATGATGAAACTATCAAGATAATAATGTTTTCCCAAAGTTTAGGGGGAGAATAAATGAAGTGGTTTAAAAACCCGACCCCTAATAGTATACATGACCTCCCTGCTTTTCACCAAATGTTCCTAAATAAGTGGGAAGTCAAGAAAAATCCTCTCCAAATCTTGTCAAAATATGAAAACAACAAGATAAATGTTGGAGGAGAGTGAGATTACTTCGATAGGTTCAATAGTGTATATAACGCCCTCCCTCCTCACATGAAACCCCCTCAAGGTATAGCCTTAATGAAATTTCCAAATGGTTTAAATTACCCAAAGATGGCTTATCAACTAAGAGAAAGAGACCCTCCTACATTAGAAGACATACAAAGAGGTGCAGTAAGTGTGGAAGTAAATCTGATTGCCAAAAGGGCTAAAATGAAAAATGAAAAGAGAGTCACATATAGGGAAGAGTCTGTAGCCTCCACATCTGACACTAAGATCGATAACCTTGTTAGAACCATGGAGAGGATGATGGATAGAATCAACATAAATGAGAGAGCTTTCCCCAGAGTAAACCAAGTAGCTCCTCAGAATAGAAACCAAAACTTTAAAATAAACCCCCCTCAAATAAGACGGAGGGAACAGAGAGGACCTAACCGGAAAATCAGACCTCCTTTCCAAGAAAACTATGCTGATGAGGATGAGGGGGTGATTGAGGAACCAAAATAAAGTTAAATTAATTTAATGGGAGTTAATAATGAGGATATTGTTTTCCTCACCAAGGAAGAACAAGGCATATTTTCCCCATCTCAAATTAAATAAAAATGCACAGAATCTGAGGATTATAAACAAGGATTCAAAAATGCTATCATGGAAGTGCATAGATAGTATGACCTCAGAAGAAATAAATCCCAAGACATTCCCAAGAGAAAGAATCCTGAAAATTCTGCTAGAAAAACCTCTGAAACTGATCCTAAAAAGACAACATAAAGTTCAAAACAAATGGTTAAAAGTTCTAATAAAAATAAAAATGAAAAAATTCTAGAAAGAAACCGTAGTAAATCAACTATCAGCCCTAATAAAACTAATTTAAATGATATCCCTAAAACAAATTAGAAATCTAAAATTGCTGCAAAAACAATGTGTGATAAAACTGATTTAAATCTACCAAAAACACAGACACCATTTAGTATTGAGAATGAAATTGCCAAGATAAAAATTTTCATACCCCTCATTGAATTGGTAGGCCAAGATGTATATAGATCCCAAGTTTTGAAAGCACTAAACATAGAAGAAAATGTTGATACTGTGAATTTAAATGATGAAAAACCTGAACTTTTGTTTGGACCCGAAGTAGAAGGTAAATTTTAGGAGGGAGGTGTGCCCCAATTTTATGTCAGTTTGATTATTCATGGTAAAATACTTCACAATTCCATGTTTGATTCAGGAGCATATCATAACCTCATGCCAAAGGTAATTATGGAGAAACTTTTCCTTAAGATAACTATACCATACAAAGACTTGTACTCTTTTGACTCCAGTAGAGTTAAATTTCTAGGCCTGATCAAAAATATATGTGTTACTTTTGCAAAAATACCAGCCAAAAGCCTAGTAATGGATATTGTGGTGGCTCACTTTCCCCCTAAATATGGCATGCTCTTATCATGCTCATCGAGATCCAAGCTTCAAGGCACCCTCCAAATGGATATGACATATGCTACCATACTAGTATTTAGTCAACCAAGGAGATTATATAGGGAAACCCATATGAAATACATGGTGAGCAATCAAGAAAAGCCCGATAACTCCCCTCTCTACTCTGTACACTCAGACCTTGATTCATTTATCCTTTACAACAATGACAACATTAATGAACAAGTAGCAGTAAATGAAAAAATAGTTGAAAATGAAGAAGAAAAGGAAGAATAGTTAGACCAAATAGAAAATGAGAAACACAAATTTGAACCTGAACCCCTTTGGAGCATGAGATTTGATGGTTCTCGTGGTAAAACTAGAACATGAGCAAGAGTTCAGATACACAACACTAAGAATAACCATGCAAATACAAATAATATAGCGGAATATGAGGCACTCCTTCTGCGACTACAATTACTGAATAAATTAGAAGCCAAAAGGATCTTTGTCCATGGGGATTCTGAGCTAGTCATTAGGAAAATTAAGGGATAATATTCAGCTAGACACACTACATTAAGATCTTATAGGAATGTTTCCCTTGACCTCCTAAAAACATTCAAATAATATGGCGTTGCCTCTATCCCAAGAAATCAAAATATCCTTTCCAATGGACTAGCATTTGCTGCCAGCACTTGTCAACTACTTCATGCTAATAAGAAATACATAATAAAAGTTAAATATAGAGTAGCAGTCCCTGATAATCTGAGATATTGGCAAGTTTTTGAAGATGACCAAAAAATTGAAGATTTCCTTCATCCAAAAATGAGTTTGAAATTCAAAATTCAGACTTAGATCATGAAAAGGACTACTCTACTGAGGAAAAATCATGTGAGGAGAAGTCCCCTCATGATGCTGATATAAATATGTTAGAAAAAGAAGACCCACATAGGACAGAAATGTATGAATATCCAGAAAAAGAAGAATTTGAAGTACTACAGTTCAAAGATAAAACCTTGCTAAGAGGACTTGTCCCTCTAGAAGAATTTTTTGATTTCAATGATGTTGCTAGAACGCCAAAGATGGAATCCACTGAAGAAAATGTAGAAGAGTGCAACATAGGTAGTGAGAAAGAACCCAAAATGGTAAAGCTATCAAAGACACTGTCTGCACCTATAAAACAGAAATATATTGAGTTATTCAAGGAATTTAGTGATGTGTTTTCCTAGAGCTATGAAGACTTGAAGTCATATGACACCGATATCATCCAGCACAAGATTCCACTCAAACAAAGATAGAAGCCCTTTAAATAGAAGTTGTGCAGAATAAATCCTGTCCAATTTCCACTAGTTCAGAAAGAGATAAAAAAAATGTATGATGTTGGGATAACAGTCCCACTCATGTACTCAGAATGGATTTCAAATCTTGTATCTTTGAGGAAGAAGACATGGGAGATTAGACTCTACATAGACTTCAAAAATTTGAATAAATAATCCCTGAAGGACAAATACCCTTTACCAAAAATGGATCACATATTGCAAAGGGTATTAGGCTCCAAAAGGATCTCTCTACTTGATGGCTTTTCAGGTTACAATCAGGTGCTGGTACATCCAGATGATCAACACAAAACAACGTTCACTACACCTTGGGGCACCTTTATGTATGTAAAAATTCCTTTTGGGTAATGAATGCTGGAGCCACTTTTCAAAGAGCAATGTATATTTCTTTCTCAGAAGAAATAGGTTACTTCATTGTGATATATCTTGATGATACAACAATCTATTCGAAAACAGATGAGGAACATGTAGCTTCTAGGTTTTAACCCTGAACAGAAATTATCTACTCATGAATCTTATAACAGAAGATAAACAATAGCGAGAGCATAAAACATAAAACAGATAAACACAGATATTTTCCCCTGGATCCCAAATCGGGACGACCAACTTGATTTTTCATTATATCCCTTTTAGTGTTACAACACATATATATACATGCCGAAGCATACATAAACCCCAATCCATTAACCCTGGATTAGAACATAAATCAGAATTCTCAACTGATCTAGTACTGTGGGGCCTAAAACCATCAGATTCTTAACCATGTGCAAAATCATGCACAAAACATGGGTGGTCCACACACAATTAAAATCGCATACCAAACAAATTTTCGTGGGCGTCGCCCGAACCCCAACAAGGGGTCGACTCTTCGCCCCTCGTATCTCTCGTCAGCGCCAAATGCTAAATACACAAAGTTGTTATAAAGGTAGGAAAGAATATAACACATACCCAACATTCCACTGTTTTTCCACAAGGGGCCACAGGAGAGCTTAGTCATTGGGCCAATTCTTCAACACCCATTGTTTCTCTACACCAAGAGAACGTCTGAGTGCTCACAGACTTCGTCAATGCATCTGCAACATTATTCAAAGTGTCCATATTTACCAGCAACAACCTTTTAGCCTCAACCATATCTCTAACAAAGTGATATTGAACATCAATGTGCTTTGTATTTGAATGATAAGCAGGGTTCTTAGCCAAGAAAATTTCACTTTGGCTATCATAGTCTATCCTTATAGCTTGTTGTACCAACCCCATACTTGAACACAATATTTGCAACCAAACTGCTTCCTTGCTTGCTCGAGTGGCTGCTATGTATTCTGCCTCTGTAGTTGAAAGCGCCACTACAGACTGTCTTTTACTCATCCAACTGATTGCACCCCCAAATAGGCTAAACACATACCCACTTGTAGATCTTCTTTGGTCCAGATCTCCAGCCCAGTCTGCATCAACAAAACCAAGAATGTCAACCATTCTTTCCAATCCGTGTCTGGAAAAATACTGAGAGGGGGGGGGGTGAATCAAGATTTATCGCATAATCAAATCTTTTTTACTTTTTCATTCCTTAAAACCCATACGCTACTTTACTTCAAGATCGGACGTATATACGCGGATCCCCTTTATGAAACTTGCGTATACACAGAGATCTAGATATGTCATTAATTCTTCACTTAAACCATTCCATCATTTATTCTTCAGATATTCAATAAGAAGTAAACATGTGCAGTAAGAACAGAATAAACCATCACACAAAGCATCACACATGAACACCAGGATTTTTAGGTGGAAACCCAAATCGGGAGAAAACCACCGCTGCAGTTGCTCAGCCTTCAATATTTTATAGAGAAAACATCTTACAACATATGTGCTGGCGCAGACTTGACCAGCACGCAGGCACCCACCTGCGCTCGTTTACCAGCCTCTCCTGGAAGGGAGCTCCAACCCCCTGACTCGTTTACCGGCCTCTCCTGGAAGGGAGCTACGACCCCCCGATCTCGTTTACCAGCCTCACCTGGAAGGGAGCTACGACCCCCTGACTGAAGGCTACAACCTTCAGCACCACCTTGGACCACGTTTCATCAATTTTCACACTGGAGCCAACCACTTCAATAGAACACAACTTGCAGACCGCAATTCATCATATTTCCAGACGGAACCCTTTCCATATTTTTAAGCACGAACATACATCATCAACACATACATATCAACACAGATCAGATAGCAGAAACACAGCAGAACAGATCAGATATTTCATACCCCTTGCTTCAGCAAGCCCTAGTTTGCATACGCGCTTTCCCTTCACCGATGTCGCGTGTATACGCGCTTCCGTCCATACAAACCAGCGTATAACTCAGTGTATATTTTATTGCGCATACGCGCTTTCTCTTCGCTGAAGCTGCGTATATACGCGCTTCCTCCGCGTTGAAGTAGCGTATAGATCTTCAATTATTATAGAGCAGGATACTTCTTCAGATCAGATATTCAGTTCAGATTTACCCTTTCACTTCAAACAGATGTTCGCCTAGATGTTCGCCTCCTCATAGATCTAGGCCTTCCATAAGCAGATCTAGTAAATACATTTCAGATCTAGATTCCTTTCTTCATCATTGGTGCATCATCCAATCAGATTTATCTTCAAGTGTAACCCTTTCATTCAGATCTACTTCAGAGAGAAGTATTCATTCAAGCTCAGACATCTTGCACCCACACTCATGATTTGCACAATGAATTTCTTCTCCTTATATATGATTACCCTTTATCAATACCATGAGCCCCTTTTTCAATACCATGGATCAAAACAATACCATCAGCCCAAAACTATCTGGACGGGGTCAATTTAGGCGGATCATTACCCAATTCAATGGGTTAATACCATGGTGGTTACCCTTGGTTTTGCACTTTTTGAGCGCTTTTGCCCATACGCGACTTGGCACGTGCCTTTCCGTGTGTATACGCGATTTCCCTTAGGCCAATACGCGTATACCAAGAGACATACTCTTTTTCATCATACTTTGAGTACATTCTGAAATCCTTTCTTCATAGTCTTCTGTACACACCGTAGAAACATCATATTTTCTTCATCAGGAACATATTCTCTCAAGCACAACTTCATCAAGTAAGTTGTCATCATCTTCATCAGGTGGGTTGCCTTTCAAGTAAAACACTTAGCATTATATTGTCAACAAACATTATATCATATCAGATTTACATCATTTACTAAGTCCATCAAGTCAAGCATAACTTCATCAGGTGGTTTGCCATCAAGGACAACACATGTCAACAGTCGCATGTCTTCATCTTCATTCGTGGGATGCCATCAAGGACAACACTCTGCATCATATTTCCAACAATCTCCCCCTTTGGACTTGATGGCAACCATGATGGTGTTTGGTTACCACAGCAGATAGATACCATGTCACTCTCCCAAATATTTGACATCATTATCTTCTCTTCATTCAAACACCATGTTACTCTCCCCCTTTGACATCAAGGGCAAAGGGCTGATCAAAAACCAACACTCTCCTCCTTTTCTCCTCATGTGGAAGAAACATTCTGCAGATCTGATATGTGCTGAAGTGGCCAAACTCCCCCTGAGTTCATGCTGAATCTTCAAACATATTTGTCAATGAAGTACATGACTCTATGAACTTCCTATCACCACGGACTCATACTTACATCAATTATCCATCCACATGGATTTACATATGAGACTCAACTACCCAACCAAGTGGGTTTACAAATTTGACTTAGCTACCCAACCAAGTGGGTTTACAAAAATGACAAGTCCTTACATGACCGAATATTACAATTTTACAACATGGGTCTCCCCCAGACCTTTTCATACAAATACAAATATGACTTTTCATAACCAATATCAAAAAGTCCTCAAGAAAGAGAACATATTTCAGAACCATCATAATGCCAACACTGCATTATACTCAGCAAAGCTAATGCTCCCCCTGAATCTGTGCAACCAAGCAATCTTTCCAGAGACTAAGGCTCCCCTTAGTTTGTGCATCCTGAAAACTTCCACCAACAAATCATCAAGGCATCTTCATCAAAACATTAGAAACAGAATTATGAGAACTGGAACACTATCAGAGATACCAAACAGTATCAGAGATACCAAACAGCACTGCAGCTGTGTTGAAGAGAGCTGAACCAAGCAAAAATTGTCAGCAATCATTCATACGCGGTTTTCTGTGCATTAACTCGCGTACATACGCGACTGTGTTTCATAAAACACGCGTATCCCAAGTCATCTTCTAAAATTATGTAGATTTGTTCTTTTGACTGGCAGAAAATACTCCCAGCTTCTGTCTTAGATACTCGAACGCTTCCCTGGGCAGAGGTTTAGTAAAGATATCAGCAGCTTGTTCTTTGGAGGTAACATACTCCAACTTCACTCTTTGCTCAAGCACTTGCTCACGTAGGAAATGATATTTGATGGGAATGTGCTTGGTTTTCGAATGCATAACAGGATTCTTTGAAATACTGATGGCACTTGTATTATCACACATAATGGAGATAGGAGTGGTACATTTGATTTGAAAATCTTGCAAGGTTTGCATCATCCATAGGAGTTGAGTGCAACAAGATGCGGCAGCTACATACTCTGCTTCAGCTGTTGATAAGGCAATAGAATTTTGCTTCTTGCTGAACCAAGATACTAACCGGGGCCCCATGTAAAACGCACCACCACTAGTGCTTTTCCGATCATCAACACTTCCACCCCAATCTGCATCAGTGTAAGCATGAAGAGTAAGATCAGCATTCTTCGGATACCATAGACCAAAGTCTTGAGTTCCTTGTAGATATTTGAAAATTCTTTTCACAGCCTGAAGGTGAGACTCTTTTGGATTGGCTTGGAATCGTCCAACAATCCCAACTGCATGCATAATGTCTGGTCTAGTCTCAGTGAGATAAAGTAGACTTCCTATCATTGATCTGTAATCTGGTTGATTCACCGTGGGAGAATCATCATGAGAGCTGAGATTGCATCCGGTTATCATTGGAGTGCTTACAGGTTTGCATTCTTCCATGCCATACTTCTTCATAATTTGCTTAAGATATTTTTCTTGTGATAGGAATATACCATTTGTAGATTGATGCACTTGCAAGCCAAGAAAGAAAGTTAGTTCCCCAAGCAAAGACATTTCAAATTCTTGCTGCATGACAGAAGAAAATTTCTGACTCATAGATTCTTCGTTACTCCCAAAAATGATATCATCAACATATACAACAACAATCAATAGTTTATCATTTTCAACTTTTGTGTATAAGTTGCTATCAGCAGACCCCTTTGAAAATCCTTGTTGATGAAGGTATTTGTCAAGACGATAGTACCAAGCCCTTGGAGCTTGTTTGAGACCATATAGAGCCTTTTTAAGTCTACAAACAAGATTTGCATCATTTCCCAAAATGAATCCTTCTGGTTGTTCTATATATACTTCTTCTTCTAGATCACAATTAAGAAAAGCAGATTTGACATCCATTTGATAAACTTTGATTTGTTGATAACTTGAAAAAGCAAGGAACATTCTGATGGCTTCAAGTCTAGCTACAAGAGCAAAAGTTTCTTCAAAGTCTATACCTTCTTGTTGAGTATACCCTTTACAAACCAGTCTAGCTTTGTTTCTTACAACATCCCCATTCTCATTTAACTTGTTCTTGAAAATCCATTTAGTTCCAATGACATTTTTATCATGAGGCCTTGCAACCAAATCCCAAGTGTCATTCTTCTCAATTTGAACAAGTTCTTCATCCATGGCTTGCCTCCAACATTCATATTTGCTAGCTTCATTGACATTGTGTGGTTCAATTGTGGATAGAAGTGCCAAATGATTAGAAGATCCCATAAGAGTTCTCCTTGTTCGTACACCAGATTCCTTGTCACCCAAAATTTGAGTTTTAGGATGATTCTTTTGAACATATCTGGATGGAGCTTTTTCAGATAGGTCATCTTCAGGTTCTTCATTGGATCCACTGTCTATATCATTGCTACCTGATGTAGAAGGCCATATGTCGCCATCATCTTCATTTGCGGTTTGTTTTTCTTCTTTAGGAGCTGCAGGAGACTCATCAATAACAACATCAATACATTCAACAACCTTTCGAAGCCTTTTATTGTAACATGTGAAAGCTTTGCTCGACGAAGAGTAACCAAGAAATATCCCTTCATCTGATCTAGGTTCAAACTTGCCAAGTTTTTCATCATTATTTTTGATAAAGCATTTACTTCCAAAAACCTTAAAATGCTTCACAGTGGGAGAATTTCCATACCAGAGTTCATATGGAGTTTTCTCACTATTTACCCGAACATGAGCTTTATTGAGAATGTTAACTGCTGTATGTGCTGCTTCACTCCAGAACATGTCAGGAACATTAGAATCAGAAAGCATAGCTCTAGCCATTTGAACAATTGTTCTAGTCATTCTTTCTGCTACACCATTTTGTTGCGGAGTGCCTGCTACAGAGAACTGTCGTTTAATGCCATGTTGTTCACAAAATTCAAAGAATTCATTTGATGAATATTCTCCTCCTCGATCAGATCTAAGACACTTGATTTTTAGATCCGATTCATTTTCTGCCAAAGCTTTGAAGTTCTGAAATTTTTCAAGTGCTTGATCTTTGTGTTTAATGAACCCGATCCAACACATTCTAGAGTAGTCATCAATAAATAAGATATAGTATTCTTCCCCACGTAATGACTTTTTCCTCATAGGTCCACATATATCAATATGAATGAGTTCAAGAGGCTTACTTGATGATCCTTCTTTGGCATTAAATCGTACTCTGGTTTGCTTACCAAATTGACAAGATTTGCATATGGTACTTTCTTGAAGATTGACCTTGGGAAGATCACGAACAGCTTGAAGTCTGCTAGCTTTGTTGATTTGAGAGAAACTCAGATGTCCCAGCCTTCTATGCCACAGCCAATTTTCTGAGGACTTGCTCAAGTAACATTGATCTATGCCATTTAGAATATACAGGTTGCTTGGATTTCTTTTTCCTTTTATAATGATTTTACCTGTGTCAAGATCACGAACCACACATTCTTTGGAACCGAAGACCACTTCTGCTCCTTGATCACACATTTGACTAACACTTAACATGTTATGCCTTAATCCATCCACATACATGACATCTTTAGCCTTCACTTTTTCTTTTAGAAATACTGACCCTTTTCCTTTAATCACAGCAGGAGTATCATTTCCAAATGTAACTTTCTTTTCCTTTTCTAGAGCATTATAAGTATGAAGTTTGCTTTTGTCACCTGTCATGTGTCTTGAGCACCCACTATCAATGTACCATTGATTTTCTTCACCTTCTGCAAATAATGCTATCCCACACTTTTCAACCAGTGGTTCTTTCTTCTTCCACACTTTAGAGCTTGAGGGAACATGTTCTTTAGGCTGGATCTTGTTCCTGCATTCAGATTCTTCATGGCCAAAGCTATTGCAATAAGTACATTCAACTTCACTTTGAAGAGGAGAAAAATTGTTATAGGTATTTTTCTTTGGTTCAGTATCCAACCTTTTCTTTCTTGCTTCTCTTGTCATGATGGTTTTATATGCAACACATTGAATAGCTTTATGACCAAAATTGTGACACGTGAAACATTGCCCATTGAAGTAGAAATTTCTGCGATCATGGAATCTTCTATTTGAATTTACCCGTTGGTTGTAGTGTCTTTGAAAGCTATCCCTGTTAGTGTTCCTTGAATTGAGATGGTCCTGCTTTCCCTGTAGAAATCCTTTATTCTCTTGCTGAGTGGCCGAATGATGTAAACCACCTGTAACTGCTTTTAGATAGTTGGGTGCTGAAGTTTGAGAAGATTCTCCGGTATATCCAAGACCTGTCTTTATAAGAGGAGAACGTTGTACCTTGATGATCTCATCTAAGGTTTCAGATCCTTTAGCAAATCTAAGATTCAAGGTTTTTGCTTTCTCAACTTCTTTGCTTTGACTTACCACTTCACATTCTAGTTTTTCAATATGTTTCTTTGCTTCTTCAAGCTGCTTTTCAATGGTCTCTCTGATTATCTTTTCTTCTTCTAAGCGTAGTTTGAGTTGATTATTTTCTTCAAGAAAATCATTCTCCTCTAGAGCATCCATAAAAGTATCCTTTTCTTCCTTTTGTTCAAAAGCCATGAGAAGTCTAAGATCTTCTTCACATTCTTCCTCACTATTAGATGACTCATCACTATCTTCATCAGCATAGTAACTTTTCTTAGAGCTAGATCGGTTCTTATTTCTTCTTACTACTTCTTTTCTTTTATAAGGACATTTTGCAGCATAATGACCAACTTTACCACACTCAAAACATTTGAAGGGAAGCTTACCTTTGAATCTTCCTGTACCTAGTTGGAGCTTTCTCACGAAATTTGCTTCTTCTTCATCGGATACATAGCTGGATTCTTTGATAACCTCCTTTTCCTTTCCTTTTGTGGATGCCTTAAAAGCAGCTTCTCTTATTTGAGAAGGACCTCCTTGTCTCATTTCAAAAGCAGTCAGAGTACCATGTAATTGAACAACAGAAAGAGTTTGCAGATCTTGCCTTTCTTCAATAACAGAAACTTTAGAGTCAAATTTTGAAGTCAAAGATCTCAAGACCTTTTCCACCAGAGTAGTATCAGCCATGGTTTCACCCAAATTTCTCATCCGATTTACACTATCATCTAGACGAAGAAAGAAACTGGCAACACTTTCATCACTATGCATCTTCAAATTTTCATATTCAATTCTAAGAGTTTGGAGTTTTGCACTTTTACCTTTGTGTCTCCTTCATAGCTTAGAATGATTTTGTCCCATATTTCTTTTGCTGAATGTAGCTGCATTACTTTAGCAAATTCTGATTCAGACATGCTTCCCAATAAGACATTCACTGCTTTGGCATTGGTTTCATACTTCTTTCTTTCTGCTGCATCGGTAGGAATACTTGCCTGGTATTGATAACCTTCTTCCACGATTGCCCATACATCTGCACCAAGACTTTGCAGATAAGCTTTTGTACGTACCTTCCAGAAGATCAGATTGCTTCCATTGAATAGAGGTGGCTTTATTGACATTACTCCTTCTTGACTTCCCATTGCGACGGATCTCCTTTAAGCGATCAAGCTTCTGCACAAGGACCTGCTCTGATACCAATTGTTGGGAAAAATACTGAGAGGGGGGGGGTGAATCAGTATTTACTGCATAATCAAATCTTTTTAATTTTTCATTCCTTAAAACCCATACGCTACTTTCCTTCAGTAAACTAGCGTATATACGCGGATCCCCTTTATGAAACTCGCGTATACACAGAGATCTAGATATGTCTTTAATTCTTCACTTAAACCATTCCATCATTTATTCTTCAGACATTCAATAAGCAGTAAACATGTGCAGTAAGAACAGAATAAACCATCACACAAAGCATCACACATGAACACCAGGATTTTTAGGTGGAAACCCAAGTCGGGAGAAAACCACCGCTGCAGTTGCTCAGCCTTCAATATTTTATTAGAGAAAACATATTACAACATATGTGCTGGCGCAGACTTGACCAGCACGCAGGCACCCACCTGCGCTCGTTTACCAACCTCTCCTGGAAGGGAGCTCCAACCCCCTGACTCGTTTACCAGCCTCTCCCGGAAGGGAGCTACGACCCCCCGATCTCGTTTACCAGCCTCACCTGGAAGGGAGCTACAACCCCCTGACTGAAGGCTACAACCCTCAGCACCACCTTGGACCACGTTTCATCAATTTTCACACTGGATCCAACCACTTCAATAGAACACAACTTGCAGACCGCAATTCATCATATTTCCAGACGGAACCCTTTCCATATTTTTAAGCACGGACATACATCATCAACAGATACATATCAACACAGATCAGATAGCAGAAACACAGCAGAACAGATCAGATATTTCATACCCCTTGCTTCAGCAAGCCCTAGTTTGCATACGCGCTTTCCCTTCACTGATGTCGCGTGTATACGCGCTTCCGTCTATACAAACCAGCGTATAACTCAGTGTATATTTTATTGCGCATACGCGCTTTCTCTTCGCTGAAGCTGCGTATATACGCGCTTCCTCCGCGTTGAAGTAGCGTATAGATCTTCAATTATTATAGAGCAGGATACTTCTTCATATCAGATATTCAGTTCAGATTTACCCTTTCACTTCCAACAGATGTTCGCCTAGATGTTCGCCTCATCATAGATCTAAGCCTTCCATAAGCAGATCTAGTAGATACATTTCCGATCTAGATCCCTTTCTTCATCATTGGTGCATCATCCAATCAGATTTATCTTCAAGTGTAACCCTTTCATTCAGATCTACTTCAGAGAGAAGTATTCATTCAAGCTCAGACTCTTGCACCACTCTCATGATTTGCACAATGAATTTCTTCTCCTTATATATGATTACCCTTTTTCAATACCATGGATCAAAACAATACCATAAGCCCAAAACTATCTGGACGGGGTCAATTTAGGCGGATCATTACCCAATTCAATGGGTTAATACCATGGTGGTTACCCTTGGTTTTGCACTTTTTGAGCGCTTTTTCCCATACGCGACTTGGCACGTGCCTTTCCGCGTGTATACGCGATTTCCCTTAGGCCAATACGCGTATACCAAGAGACATACTCTTTTTCATCATACTTTGAGTACATTCTTAAATCCTTTCTTCATAGTCTTCTGTACACACTGTAGAAACATCATATTTTCTTCATCAGGAACATATTCTCTCAAGCACAACTTCATCAAGTAAGTTGTCATCATCTTCATCAGGTGGGTTGCCTTTCAAGGAAAACACTTAGCATTATATTGTTCAACAAACATTATATCATATCAGATTTACATCATTTACTAAGTCCATCAAGTCAAGCATAACTTCATCAGGTGGTTTGCCATCAAGGACAACACATGTCAACAGTCGCATGTCTTCATCTTCATTCGTGGGTTGCCATCAAGGACAACACTCTGCATCATATTTCCAACATCCCGGTCTTCCCTAGCAGCACAAGCCATAATTTTCTAGTGGCACGTAAAATATCCGAAACCTATACCCCACCGTTGCCAATGCTCCTTCTCCGGGTTTGACATAAACCTGCTCAATACTCCCACTGCATGTGCAATGTCTGGTCTAGTACAGAACATTGCATACATCAGGCTACCCACTGCACTTGCATATGGAACATGGGACATATCCTCCTCTTCTTCTTGTGTCTTGGGACACTGTTCAGCAGATAGCTTTACACCTACAGGAATAGGAACATTCATTGGTTTACTATCCTGCATATTGAACCTCTGCAAAATAGTCTCGACATACTTCCTCTGGTTTAACCAGAGCTTCCTCTTTGCCCGATCTCTCTTAATTTCCATGCCCAAAATATAGTTTGCAGCACCAAGATCCTTCATGTCGAATTTGGAGAACAGCTGGGTCTTCAAATATTGGATAATTTCTTTGTCATTTCCAATCAACAACATATCATACACATACAAGACCAAATAAATAACACGGTCACCAATTAATTTAAAATAAACACAGTGGTCCTCCTTGCTTCTGGTGAAGCCAAGTCCCCGTATATAGGTATCAAATTTCTGATACCACATCCTTGGTGACTGTTTTAACCCATACAGAGACTTCTTCAACCTGCATACCAGTTCTTTCTTACCTTTCACCATAAAGCCTTCAGGTTGCTTCATGTAGATCTCCTCTTCTAGATCCCCGTGAAGAAATTTTGTCTTCACATCCATCTGCTCTATCTCAAAATCAAATGCAGCAGCAACAGATAAAAGTAATCGAATAGAAGTAACCTTGGAAACAGGAGAAAAAATATCACCAAAATAAATTCCTAGCACCTGGGAATAACCTTTGGCTACCAACCAAGCTTTGTATTTTTCCACCTTGCCTTCTACATTCATTTTCTTCTTAAACACCCATTTGCTCCCAATGGGCTTCCTTCCAGCCGGCAACTCCACCAGATCCCATGCATTGTTTTTGTGAAAGGATGCCATTTTATCAACCATGGCCTCCTTCCAGAGTTTTCCATCCTCTGAATCTACTGCCTCCCTGACAGTTCTGGGTTCATCATCAGTTATAGTTAAGGCAAAACCTGAACAGAAAGCAGATGGACTATACCTTTCTGGTTGCCTTTTTTCCCGAACTGATCTTCTCAAAGCTGGAGTTTGTGGCTCTTCATCTTCTGAGTCTTCTTCTGTTGTAGAGTCCGATTCATCCTCCTTTAGCTCAAACTCTATCTTCTCAGGTTCCTTTGGTAGGACTTCATGTTTAACAACATCTTTCACTTCTCTAAACACCACATCTCGGCTGTACACAACCTTCCTTGTTTCTGGGTTCCAAATTTTGTAACCCTTTAAACCATCCTTATACCCAATAAAGATGCACCTTTCAGATTTATTATCCAACTTGGTCCTTTTCTCCTTTGGAACATGTACATATGCATCACATCCAAATACCATTAGATGTGAAAGAGAGGGTTTCTTACCAGTCCATACCTCATGTGGGGTCTTATCCTCCAATGCTGATGAAGGTGATCTATTAACTAAGTAACATGCAGTCTCCACTGCCTCTGCCCAGAATTCTTGTCCTAACCCGGTACCACTGAGCATGCTTCTTGCATTTTCCATCAGTGTTCTGTTCATTCTTTCTGCAACTCCATTTTGCTGCGGTGTGTATGGAGTAGTCTTCTGTCGTGCTATACCACACTTCTTACAGAACTCTTCAAATTCCTTCTTGCATAACTCCCCACCATTATCTGTCCTCAGCACCTTTATCTTCTTCTCTGTCTGGTTTTCCACCAGAGCCTTAAATTCTTTAAATTTGTCAAAGACTTCAGATTTCTTTCTCAAGAAATATATCCATGTATTCCTTGAGAAGTCATCTATGAATGAAACATAGTACACAGACTTTCCCAGTGATGGAACTGACACAGGTCCAAACACATCACCGTGCACAAGTTCTAATATCTTGTTCGCCCTCTTAGCACCAGAAGGAAAACTCACCCGATTCTGCTTCCCATATACACAATGTTCACAGAAATCAAAATCTAAAGAGAAATTAGACATACCTTCTACCATACCATTTCTATGCAGTATCCGAAGGCCCTTCTCTCCAATATGTCCAAGCCTTTGATGCCATAACATGGTCTTTTCTCCAGAGACAGCTAGGCTTTCCGCTCCACTTTCAGGAACCATAGAATTGTTACACCCATCAATAACAGTGCTACCTTGTAGCTTGTACAGAGTTCCAGTCCGAACTCCCCGCATTAATACCAGTGCTCCCGAACCATCTTGCAGGCATCTTTCTCGAACACTGTTTTTACACCTGCATCATCCATCTTGCTTACAGAAATCAGATTTCTGGCCAATGCAGGAATATGCAGAACACCAGGAAGTGTTCTAATCCTTCCACCTTGCAGCTTCAGCTTTACCTTTCCACGTCCGACGATTCTGGCCTTCCTATCATCCCCTAGGAAGACATCACCGTCATATTTTTCATACTCGCAGAACCACTCCCTATGGGGAGTGAAGTGAAAGGATGCACCTGAGTCAATCAACCATGACTCATGATCTACATGTGTATTTGAAGAAGAAGCCAAATACACATCCCCACCTTCATCCTAGGTGGTTTTTGCCTCTGCAGAAGGAGCTTCATCAGATCCCTTTCCTTTCTCAGGAGCTTTAGATCTGCATTCCTTTTTGTAGTGCCCTTCCTTTCCGCATTTCCAGCACACCTTTACAAACTTTCCAGGAGATTTAGATCTCCCTCTAGATTTAGATCTCCCACTCGAAACCTTATTCTTGTTTCTTTTCTGGGACCTTCCTCGTACAGATAAGGCATCTCCATTCTGACCCTCCATATTTCTCCGTCTCATTTCCTCCGACAGCAAGGCTGAGACAATGTCATCAAAATTCAAGGTATTTGTATTGCTACCTATTGCAATAACCAGATCGGATTGCAATAACCAGATCGTCCCACGAAACTAGGTTATCCCACGAAACCGGTAGAGAACACAAAAATCGATGCACTTATCTTCATATGATATTTTAATTTATTATGACAAAGCCTGACTCCTCGACTCTCACAAGATTGAAGGCGTTTAGATGCTCTGTCACCGAGTCTCCATCCTTCATCCTCAGGTTATACAGCTTTTTCCGCAGGAACAACTTATTCACCAGAGACTTAGATTGATACAAAGTCCCAAGTTTTTCCCACAAATTATTTTTCGTAGCTTCCCGAGATACATTCAACAATACTGAATCTGAGACACACAATCGTATTGTGCTCTTAGCCTTCCGATCTAGTTTATTCCAGTCTTCATCTGACATTTCCGTTGGTTTAGTACCCGGATCTACCGTGATCCACTGATCTTTATCCACCAGCAGATCCTCCATCTTGAGCTTCCACAACTCAAAACTCTGACCATTAAATTTCTCGATCTCTATCTTTCCGCTACTCGCCATCTTCTTTCACCGCAAGAATCGATCTCGCAGATCTCCCACTGAACAGGGTCTACCTCAGGCCCGAGCAAAAAAACCCTCAGCAGCAAAAGCATCCCCTTGAAGCCGAAACAGCTCTGATACCAAATGTAGGTTTTAACCCTGAACAAAAATTATCTACTCATGAATCTTATAACAGAAGATAAACTATAGCGAGAGCATAAAACATAAAACAGATAAACACAGAGATTTTCCCCTGGATCCCAAATCGGGACGACCAGCTTGATTTTTCATTATATCCCTTTTAGTGTTACAACACATATATATACATGCCGAAGCATACATAAACCCCAATCCATTAACCCTGGATTAGAACATAACCGTAGTTCCCTTGACCGGATCTACAAAATACCAGGGGTCGAAAACCATCGTACCCCAAAACCATGTGCAAAATAATGCACAAAACATGGGTGTGTCCGCATATAATTGGGACCACATACCAAAAAAAATTTCGTCGGGGCAGACTAAGGGGGGTCGACCCTATGGAAATGGAATGAAGGAGAACTAGTTGGGAACCAACTAGTTTGGGAGACACAGTTAAACAACCAAACACTTGTAAAAGATCTAGCAAGATTAAGGGATTCGATTGAATTTGAAAGACTGATACTAGTGCCTTATGGAGTCAACTATCCTGCTAAGGAGATTACAACCAAGTACTTGATGAGAAACTGCTACTATGCAATGCAAGGAAAATGATTTGAAGGGGCGAGATGAAACAAGCTTTGAAGATGAAAGGTGATGTTAAAAGCCTAAAGCACTTAGGTTATAAATAATCTGATCTAACCACTAAATACTTAAGCGAGAGTACCAATTATGAAAATGCCACAATATTACACAATTAAAAGACATACCATTCATCACAGATCCACAATAATAAGATATCAATCACACTTGAAAGAATTTTCCAAACATTAATATTCAATAGGTGTCCAAATTCAAGTAAATGAAACAAGACTCAATCACACATTTTAATAAATAGATAACGTTACAAAACTCAAAAGCCAATGATCATCAAACCCAACTGAAACATAAGAAAAAAATTAGCATTTAAATCTCAAAAATTGTTCATCAAGATGTACCATGAAATATCGATGCTAATAAAACAATTTGCCAAGCACTTTATAGATTAAATGATATTCAAAGATAATGCAAATCCAAAAATTATTTTTTCTCCTATAGTTAAACTTAGGATATTTTAAAATTAAATATGTCAAACTATAAGAACCCTTCCACAATTAAAAAATCTTCACAAACTAAATACATCAAAACCCAAAAAAAAAAAATTAGTTTTCCAAAATTTATATACAAAAAGGATTAAAATTTAAACTATAGACTAAAGTTAAAAGATTAATGAAATTTTTATTTTGTTTATAAAAATAAAAGTTAAAGTTTTTTTAATTTTAAATTTTTAAATGGAAAAATAAAAAAATTAATGAAATTTGAAAATTTTGAGATATTAAACAAAAAAAACTGTATACAAATTAAAACGTTGACAAGAAAATGAAATGTAATTTTTTTTGTATTTTTTAAAATGTCAAAAAAATTATGTTAATGTAAAAAATTTAAATTTTAAAGTTTTTTAAAAGTAAAAAAAAAAAATTAAAAAAAATCAAAATTAAATGTCACAAAATTAAATTAAAGTCTAATGTTATGTGTTAATTAAAATCCAAAACCCTATACAAAAATAAAAAGAAAAATTGAAATGTTATGTTTTTTGTTGTGTGTATGTTTGGATGAGCATGAGGGAAGGGCACGAAAGAGCTACCGACAGGGAACGCATCCAGGAGGGAGCCGAAATGGAGGCAACGATGAGGATTTCACGCAGGCAAGCCAGAAGGGAGGAACTGCGAGGGAAAGAAATCGATAAGGGAAAGCATAAGGCTCGACGACAATGGTATGGAGGTAGACGAAAATGGATATACACAGAGATGGTAGAAAAAATGAAACGAATAACAGAGAGGAAAGGTCGATGAGGACACCTCCAGGATGAAGGATGGAGCTACGGGTACAAAAATGGAACAGTGAGAAGAGAGCATGTAACTAAAGAGGGAGCGATGGAGAAGAAGGAGAAAGGAAACGTGGAGGAAAACAAAACACAGACGCCGCGGAAGAGGAAATGTGATGGGCAGCAAGGATGAGAGGTTTCGAGAAGCAAGGAGGTGAGAGTTGCGTGAAGGCAACTAGGAGCCGACAGCCAACAAGGAAAGGGGGCAACGGATAGGAAAAGCGCAGGCCCATGGGGATACAGATAAGTCGATTTCAAGCAATGACGCAAACAGGAGAAAATCAAGGGAGAAGCTATAGATATACAACGCAGGCACACATATTTTCGAATTTTTCCTGACAGAATTTGATTTGAAACAAATGCACCTGTAATTAGTTAATCCTTAAGGCGAGATGCTGCCCAAATCTGCTACCAAATCTGATCTTTAGACTAGATCTTACCCTCCAAGGCCTAGATCTGGCTCAGATCTTAAAAATTTCTTTGAAAATCTCCCACTACAACCTGCACAAAACCAGAAACAAGAGACCCAAAAACCCAGTATATACAAAGAAAATAAAAAACCCAAAACCCTGGTGAGTTAAAAGAAAATAACGATATTTAGAAATCTACAGTGCAATTTTATAGATCTGTAAGATCAAAACCCTCCATGGCCAGATTTAAACCATTTAGCACCATTTAAAAAAAAAAAAAATTAAGAGAGAGGCACAAGCCCTAAAAAGAACCCTGCAAAAAACGGAATTTAAGATAAGCCGGGGGAATTAGATCTGGAGGGCTCTTCAGATATTATTTCCTTGGGAGCCATCTAGTCTAGCCAAGGACTTCCTCAAACGCCTAATTCTAAATCCGAAAGATTTCTGCACACTTAAATTCAAACTGTTAAATCAATAGAGAAATAAGATAAAAGATAAAATTTTCAAGAGTCACAGATACCTGCGAACTCAATCCAATTAGTATTCTTACCCTAAATCCAATAACCTAAGCAAGATACATGTGCAATAGATTACTCTAAAAGAGCCATTAATCAACAATTCATTGAAATAATCACTAGCAGAATATAAAGAACAAGTCTACCATAAAATATTGAAGAGGAACACCACCATCAAAATAAAACCCCAAAGACTTTGTTTGTATTATTCCAGAAAATATTACAGGAGAGCTTCAAAAGCAAGTGCATGATCAAGGTAAAATAGAAAGTTAGAAAGTTAAATGTTAATTGTTATTTTATTTTATTTTATTTTTTTAATTTAAAATTCCATTATTATTTCATTTGGTTAAGTTTGATCCTTAGCACAATTTTGTTGGTTCGATTTTGATTTTTTTTTTTTTTTTATGGTTGCATTTTTTAATATTCTTAAATTTTTTTTAAAAAATCAAAATTTTCAAATTTCATTAACATTTTGATTTTACCATTTAAAAATTAAAAAAAAAAAAATCAGAAAACTTTAACTTTTATTTTTATAAACAAAACCAAAAATTTCATTAATCGTTTAACTTTAGTTTATAGTCTAACTTTTAAACCTTTTTGTATATAAATTTGGGACATTTGGGGTTTTGATCTATTCAGTTTGTGAAGATTTTTTTTATTGTGGAAGGGTTCCTATAGTTGACATATTTAATTTTAAAATATCCTAAGTTTAACTATAGGAGAAAAAGTAATTTGTGGATTTTCATTATATAAGAATATCTTTTAATCCATAAATTTCTCGACGAAGTTGTTGAGATTCAACAAGAAGATCCTAGTGAAAATTAAGCACCTACACTAGGATGGAGCCTCAAGCTATATTTAGGTGGATGTCTATTTATAGATGCATGAGCAAATTCTATATATAGATGAGGTATATTTATAGATGTATGTGCAAGTTCTATTTATAGATTGCATGTTTATTTATAGATGCACGTCAACTATTATTATCCCTTAATAATAGTTGGACAATAAACAATAATATATTCTCAATGAGCACTTGGAAATAGTTAACTGAAGTGGAAAATCAATTAGCTATAGGAATTTCGAGTTGAGTGGTTGGTTGGTGGGACATGTAAGTGGACTTAGTTGTAACTAAGTGATTTGAAGTTGTAATAGAGTTGGAAGTGTAGTTATGAAAGTTGTAAATTAGTTTAACTCAATCATGTGAGTTAAACTTAGTTGTGCTAGTTGTAACTGAAGATACAGTAGTGAGAAATCAAGTGAATTAATTATTAATTAATTCACAATCAGTGGCCTCACATGCAACTGAAGATTTACCACTATTAACTACATGCATGTCAGATCCAGTGGAGACCCAGTTGAGATGTAGGTGAAAGGGATAGCTGACTATCAGTTGTGACATTATTGGTTGCACACATGCAACCACACACACATTGGATGTGCCAATGAGGATTATGCAGTTAAGGAAAGTAGGATTCCATTAATTCAGGGATTGCTATCAACTAGGATTACGCAGTAGAGGCAGGTTGTCTGGAGGCAGTAAATTGGTTAAGAAACTAGTAAATTTTTGTATGACAGTGTGAGATAGTTAGCTCATGTACTGAGAGCTTTGTATGTAATTATTTCATGATCCCTGATATAATACATAATAGAAGATAGTGGGGTTTTTAGCTTTATGCTTTCCGAGAAAATTATCTGTGTTATGTGTGATTGATCTTTCTTCATGATATTGTGATTGGCGATTGTTGTTCAAAATCCGCAAAGATTTTGTAGAAGCGATTTTGTATTTAATAGTAGCATATTATTGTTAGATCAGGAGAATCCATGCAATACATATTTTTTATTAAATTTCTACATGGTATCGGAGCATGGGAAATTTCAATTTTGAAGCAGGAGTTGAGTTTGTTGGTGGAAAGAATTCAAATTTGCATAAATACTTTCTTGGCGCTACAGCTGATTCAAGATCGAAATGGCTTTCAATGGCTTGAGGTTAGAGTATGCACTCGAGGGCAGCTCGAACTACAATGCTTGGAAGGATAGGATGGAGGCAGTAATCTAAGACAATGGCTTTAATGAATTCAATGAAAAATATGTTCCTAAGCCAGCTGCTATAGATGCTGCTAATCTTGATGCATGGCGAAAAAAAGTGGAAAAGTCGAGGAGGATCATGTTGGAGGGAGTACGAGACCACATTTTCTCAAGCCTCCATGGGAAATTCACACCATATGCTATGTGGAAGGCTTTGACGGATCTATTCCAAAGCAGCAGTGACCATAGGAAATTGGCGCTCAAAGATAAACTTAGAAAGATCAAGATGGAAAAGGGTGACAGCATTCCAAAGTATCTCACAAAATTTGTCCAATTTCGGGATGAACTAGGGAATGTGGGAATAACTGTTGTTGATGATGATTTAGTGAGCTTGGCTCTCTTGGGACTTCCTAAGAGTTGGCACAGTTATGAAGACTCTATCAACGAATGGGAAAATTTTCCGGATTGGGAACGACTATGGTCAGATCTGGTGTAGGAGGAGTTTAGGCGCAACACCAGAGATAGCTCTTCATCAAAGCATGATGATGAAGAGGATTGTGCTTTGGCTGCCAAGGCAAATAATGGGAAGGGAAATAAATTCCATTCCAAATCCGATTCTAAAGGCAAGAAGCTGGATATGTCCAAGGTGAATTGTTTTCACTATCACGAACATGGGCATATTGCTAATAACTGTCCATGAAAGAAGAAGAACAAGAAGGTTGTTGGAGCTGCAGCTGGTGAGGCCCTTGCCTTGAAATTTTAACTTGACTTCTCCTTGATTGCATGCATGGTGTCAAGTTCATTGGGATCGGTGTGGTATTTGGATAGTGGAATTTCTTTTCACATGACGGGAGATAAGGAAATTTTTAGTGACTTGGAGGAGAAAGATCTCCAAATGCATATAGATATGGGCGATGTTGGATGATACAGTGAGACTGGCATTGGTACCATTACCTTTTAGAGAGATTTAGGTAAACCATTTCAATTGAAAGATGTTATGCATGTTCCAGGTCTGAAGAAATATTTGGTCTCAGTCACAATGTTGGAGGACAGAGGCTATGACGTTGTTTTCAGTGATGGAAAAGCTTTCCTACCACATAAAACAATTGGTCAAGCCAAGAGGATAGGGATTCGAGATAAGAATATCTACAAGATAGAGGTAGATGGTTGTGTTGCCATGATGGGCAAGGCAAAAAAATTGGTCAGTGGGATGAGGGCGAATTATGGCACAGGCGATTAGGCCATCTTCATCATGGAGCCTTGAAAGTCATGCAACAAATATCTACTGGACTTCTAATGGGAACACTTGCTCAGTTAGATCAGTGTAATGGTCTCACCATGGGGAAGTATCTAAAGTCCACCTTTCATGAAAAGGAGAACCGTGCTTCGGGGATCCTTGAGAGAGTTCACAAAGAAATGTGAGGACCATTCTCGATTTCTTCAACAGTAAAACATAAGTACTGTGTTATTTTTGTTGTTGACTTTTCTCATAAATGCTGGATCTTCTTCATGCAAAATAAGGATCAAACATTCTAAAAGTTCTGTGAGTTTAAGGCATTGGTGGAGAAATATTAGGGGAAGAAAGTGAAGGCTCTGAGGAGCGATAATGGTGGAGAATACATCTCTAATGAATTCAAAAACTTCTGCAGTAAACAAGGAATTCAAAGAGAACTCATAATGCCTGATAACCCATAGAAAAATGGGGTCACGGAGAGGAAGAACAGAATGATCGTGGGTGTAGCATGAGCGATGTTGCATGATCAGGGCCTACCAATGAATTTGTGGGCGGAAGCATGCAACACTGCAGTTTATACGCAAAACCGTTGTCCTCATAGAATACTTGGCATGAGTACACTTGAAAAATATTTCACTGGTAACAAACCAGATGTTTGACACTTGAAGATTTTTGGCTCATCTGTTTATGTGCATGTGACCAAGGACACCAGGAAGAAGCTGGAGCTGACTGCTAAAGTTGGGATTTTTGTGAGGTACACAGAAACACCCCATAATTATCATGTGTATTTTCCAAATAGTTGAATGACTTTGGTGTGACGGGATATAAAATTCGATGAGGGGAAAGCCATGCGGTTGTTTCTTGAGAGGGAGCTAGACTTGCATGCAAAGGAGAAATTGTTGGTTCCCAAATATGAGTCTCTAGATGTGGATCAGCCACAAGAGGAGGTTCATGGAGTGGATGAGTCCACTCACGTAGAGCCAACCATAAGAACTGGAAGAAGGTGTACCACAGAAGCTGATAAGCTGAGACTTGATGTTGCACAGAATGTAGGAGTCCCTAATTCATAGCGTAGAAAAATACAGTCTCCTAAGCGATTTACTAGATACATGGCTCTCATGAGCAAATGTATTGTGACTGACTCATCTTCCTTTCAGGAATTAGTGCAGGAGCCCACATGAGTAGATGCAATGGTGGAGGAGTATGACTTCATTGTCAAAAACAGTGCTTGGGAAATTGTTCCAAGGATGGTTGATAAATCAGTGGTAGGTTCGAGATGGACCTACAAGGTGAAGCAAACTGCTGATGGGAGTGTTGAGAAATACAAGCCCATATTTGTAGCCTGGGGCTTCTCACAGATCGAGGGTGTTATCACTCCACCAGATTCCCAAGGCTGAGGAAGGAATCCCAACAGAGGTAACCACAAACCAAGCTTTTGACTTGATAGCTAGCCCTATCAAGCCGGAGAGGACTCTCTCCAAAAGGGTCAGAGCTAGGAGGGCTAGAGAAATTAAGGTTTTAGGCTAGGTATGATGTGAAAGGGGTTTTTTTTATTTGGTTTTAGTTGGGTAAATCAGCAGATAATGAAATAGGTCAAGGAGAACTAGGTTAGGGCTAAAAAGTGAGGGTTGTAGGGATGAATGGGGAAAGGTAAGTATAATTTCAATCACTTGAGGGAAATGGTTATGGAATGGTTTATAAAATGTAATAAGGTTTAGGGAAGCATAAGAGATGTATTTCTCTCAGACAAAAGATATGAAACAAAATATGACCAGTTGCCCAAAACACAGCATGGCTCGCATGTATTCTGAATTTCACACTTATAAAAGATCATAATATAGACATGAAAGTGAATATGAACAATACATTCACACATGTCACTGAAGAAGAAACAATGAAATACATTTAATACCATAGGTATCCCATAAATATAACTGCAACTCCTCTTGTATTAATGGCCAAAACGGAGTACAAAGTCTCCTTGATCAACTAAGCAAAATGAACTAATTCCAATTTCCCAACCACTATTACATTGAATTTCTGCAATTTATAGACGAGTTTACAAAATCTGAGGCAAATCTTAGATCCAGAATTATTTCACACAACAAATCTTTTTTCCTAACCTCTAGGAACATAAAACTATTTATTTGCTTAAAATAAATTGAACTGCTTTCCCAAGTCTTCGAATTCATGATTTGGAAGAATTTGGAGAGACCTCCCTTGTAGATCTGCACCTTGAGAATAGGGATAAATGTTAATAATTTGTTTTATTATGCAGACTGTTGAGTTGAATCGACCCTTTTTTCTTGTGCTGCGTTGTTGCTAATGTGTTGATGTAGTGGGTCATTTTAGGATGTGGACCACAATTTGGTGATATGCTGGCAGATGAGTTGAGATTTTTGCTAGCAGATCTGTTGTGTGAATGGAGTGTTGAATGATTTTTGCTGCCTGACTTGACCTTTTTGTATTTTTGTTACCTAAAATCATTTTGCTGTGAGAAAACCCTTTTATAAACAAAACATCATGAAAAACCAAAATACCGAACTTGAAACCTTTTAAATTTCAATTTTGAAGTCACATTGCATCCGCACACTTTGTAATCTTTACAATTTAAGTTATAAAGAATACAATCGGTGATGCGATGCGAAGGGGAGGTGACGTGGTGGGTCGGTGGGACCGGACTGTAGTGCATATCCTAATTCTTGACTTTTAGTTATAAGCATGAAGTATGTAAAATTTAAAAATTGGAAAGTGTGACGCGCGGGGAAGGAGGTGAATGACGTGGCAGGGAAGAAGTGGAACCGGACCGCAGCACATATCGCAGCTTTTAGCTTTTAGTTATAAGTTTCGGGGTTAACATCTAAACTTTATGAAATGTGGGAAGAGGGACCCACTGTAATTGGTGGACTATTATGAATCGGCGAAAGGTTTAAGTGGTAAGTGTATGAAGTTTATACGGTTTTTACGATATATTAATGTATTGCAAAGGTTGTGTAATGGGGGCAGAGATGCTGAGGTGGGGCCAACCCACTGCATCAAAAATTAAAATAAATATGTTGTGGGCACTCACAAAGGTAAAAAAAATGAAATGCGATATCGCAAATCGGTGATCGCATTATTTAAAGTTTAGCTCCAATGCAAAACACGTGAAAACTGTGAAATGCGATGAGGGCCCCACTTTAATCGCGATGAGTGAAGGAAAATCGATGAAACGGAAAAGATGGAAGGGTAAAGCGGAAAGGCAGAAAAAAGGTAAGGTAACATATATTTTAATGGAAAATGAAATGGAAGGGAAGTGTGGCGGGGAATGGGTCCCACTTCATATCGCATCGGCGATTTATAAGTTTAGTGTTAAGAACATCACAGTTAATTGTTATGATTTGCGATGGCCGATATGTGATGACAGTAAGGGGTCCTACCAATGGTTTAAATGGCCTTTTTTTATATATATGATATGCAATATGTAATGATAAGTTTATATAACATGGTTGTTAGATGGGTGGCGGAGCTTATAACATAAAGTCCAAAACTTTATAAAAAATGGGTTTATAAAGTAATAAGCCCCGAAAGGTTATATATGTGGGTTTTGGGGGTTAAATGGGATTTTAAATGGAATTCAAAGTGCTAAACTATGGGTTTTAAATATAGTTTAGGCTATATAGTAAATGAAGTTTGGGTTTTAGTAATAAATTGGATAATTTAGCAAATGAGATGAAATTTTTTGATATTGGGGAAAAAGGTGAAAATAGTAAAAAACGAAGCAAGGTCAATGATAATGATGGAGATGAGGTGAAAACATAGAAAAATAAGGTAGGGTGGGTGGGATGCAAATACCAGTGCTAACATAAGCTCCAACTGGGGAAGATAGCTACGAAGGAGGTGTCTAGAATCGCAAATCTCTGGGAAATTGTTGATTAGTTCCTTATCCATTGGGAAATGGAATCCAATCTGTAAACTAAAACTGAAAACATATTGCAAACTTCAACCCACACTAACATATCATCAAAGCCTTAGGGCCTTCACCTCGAGCTTCAAACCTTGATGAATTATGTTGACACTTGCTGAAAATAAAATAAAATCAAATTGAAATGATAGAAACCTACTCTAACTTATCCATCCATCACCTAATCAAGTGAAATGGAACAACCAATGAAACCATGTAAGCATTCTTGCTGCTAGTTTAATTCTTTGCAAGTGCTTTCTTATGATCAAGAAGAGAGAACTACTGAAAGGCAACTCCCATGAAAACTTAAAATCAGATTGAATCTTAATGAAATTGCAAAGCATGAACCCACCAACTGACCTCAAGAATGTTGCAAAAGGATCTTCATAGGAATACATATTAATTTCCAGCCCATCTAAAGCATTACTGCTCTACTCTAGGTAGTCTTCGTACCTTGAATATGAAGTTTCATCTTTACCCTTACTTTCTTGATATAGCTGCAAATGTTCGGTTGAGCTTTGTAATGAGACTCCTAATAAACAAGACAATGAAACTGGCTGTCGCATCAATTTTATATCAACACTCTTTTCAGGCCCACAATTAGCTAACGGAGAAGGAATTTTATTGCAGATATCATCCAACATGTTGTGGATCATCATCTGCATATCCTTTTTTATATTTTATTTCGAAAATAAAAAAAATATATATAAAATCTGGAATTTCGAAAAAATATGCTATAGTATGAAGTTTTAATACTGTAGCATAAAAAACAAATGAAATGTTTTATAAAGATCGATGTACAAAAAAGTAGTCATAAAGCTTTGTTTTGATATGTATACTTTCGAGCTTAAGCTCCGAGCAACTTCCCGAGCGGAAGTGATGATCGCGGAAAACTGCTTTCAAAAAAGTTAATACGGGGGGGAAAATAGCTCGTTAGTTATCAAATTCAGACCCCCCGTAGTTGACAGGTCAAATCTCAGTGCAAGCCGTGATCAATGGCCTGGATTCATTACGGGGGGTATCAGTCGAAGTTTTCCACCGTACTCCCGGACCCCCCGTAGTGACGTCATCAGGAAAGTGGGAAACAGCTGTCAAGGTTTATACATGTCATTTTGGCATTTATTGCAGATCTTCGTAACTGTTAAATGGCCCATTGTCTCATTCTCATTTGTCTGTGGTTATTTTTCCTTTGAGTCGTGCTCCCGCCATCTTTCTGTTGTCCAAATACCCCACGAATTATTTGTACACCTTGCTCGTGTTTGACACACAACAGAATGCTCTTCCTATTGCATGGGTTATCTCATCGCAGAATGGATTGTCAGACATCTTGCAGTGCTTGCCAGCACTCATGGAGAGAGGTCGACAAGTTCAACCTACATGAACAATAAATGCCTTCATGATAGGTGATGCATTGGTCGACATTGATGCATTAAGTGCTATAACTGGATCTCGAGTTTTTCTCTGCGTACGGCACTTTAGGAGAGCATGGTTGAAGAATATGGACAAGTTGGCCACTTGTGGGAAGAATGTTCGAAAGATGTTTATAATGTTGGGTGAAATCATGAATTCTTGTCGTGACCCAAATGCGATATCCCGAGCTATAAATGCATTCTATATTGACTTTGCAGCAGAGGAGCGGTTCTTGGAATATTTTTCAACAAATTGGATGGTGGGCGAAAAATTTCGTATGCAGGAAAAATGTTACATAAATTTCTGTCATGCCAACCAAGAAACAAACTATTCCATTGAATCCTATCATTGTTTTCTGAAAAGAAAATATCTTTGTGATCGTAGAAAGAAGTCCTTACAGAGAATGGATTGGTTAATCTTCACATTACTAAAAAGGGTGAAATTATGTTACTGTAATATGGCTTCTCTGAAAAATTCTAGTCTTGTAAATAACTATAGGTTGGAGCACCAGTTCACATTGATTAGAAATTTTCGAACCCTGGCGGAACCGAGCATCAGGAGTGGAACCCGAGCGCAGCGAAGAACGGAACCTGGAGAGGTGGAACCGTGACACAGGAACAGAAATGGCGGTTTAGAACCGAAGGGTGGTAATTTCTGCACCACTTTTATACGGAAAGTGGTTTTGATAAATTTGCAGCGATTCCATAGACTTCGTGACACGTGGCTAGGCCACTTTTCAAATACCACCGTTTAAACTATGATTTCACGCGTTAAGGATCGACGTTGGACGCCGAGCGGAATGTATACGGACCGTTGATCTAAAGGTTCAACATCGGACGGTGATCACGTGTCGTAGTTGCCAGAAGTTTAATAAAAGCGCCCAGAGGTTAGCAAGGTAGGGTGTGTTCCGTGGATGGGTCGTTTGGTTAAATTGTGGGGCCCGACGGGAGTTATATATATAAATGAATTGGTTTAACTATGGGTTTCGACGTATTTTGGTCTTAATATAAGTTCGATGGAATATGTTAAAGTGTTATAACCACGTTTCCAAGGTCCGAACATAATATATAAGTCGGGGATATATATAATGGTTGTGGTGCGACATTACGTGAGTTAATGTATGGTTTAGTGGCCAAAGTATTATGTTACATATAATGCTTGAATATGCCAAGACTTGCATATATCATACCCACTGAAATATTACGGTGTAATGTCTGAATTGGAACAGCACGGGAGCCTTGTTGCCGGGGGTAATATGAGATTGGAGTTATGTTTTTAGTGAAATCATGTAAATGTAATAAGATTTATTTGAGGCACATGCCTCCGTAGTAGTAGTTAGTTTAAGCAGTTAGAGTCAGTTAAAGCTGTTAGAATCAGTTTCATTACTAGAAACTGTTATGTGTTACTGTATTTAAAGACAATTGCAAGGAAAAGGAAGGTTCCGAGTTTTGGACCTTGAAGCTAAAATTTTGTACTGAAGAATACTGAATTAATGAAAAAAATTTGCAAGTTTCCTTCATTCTGTTTATGCTGAATAGTTTCTCAGTTTTCATTATGTTTTCCATATCTGTGAGTAAAATAGAGTAATTTGAGCTGCAGGTCTCTAGATACATGTGTATTTAAGAGTTAAATAAACCTTAATGGGCGCTCCTCTATTTTAATGTTATCATTACTCATTCCTTCAGGATTTTACACTGATAGATTCTGTTTCAAGCGGAATATCAATTTGAAATCCTTTCTTTCTTGTTTCTTCCATCTTTTCATTTCAGCATAAGGAGGACATGGCATTGCAGAACCTTTCATGGTTTAATATTTGACGATTATATAATTAATGTTTGAAGGTTTATAGAATAGAGACAGATATACTTTGGGTTGTGACATAATCTTTAATGTCTTGAGCACGGATTTCTTTACACAGGAAGAAATTTTTTCTCAAGGAACAACATTAATTGGCGCCATTGCCGGGGACCGAAGATTCGAAGATTTTCCCTGGGTTTTGTTTTACATTTCCTCTGGTTGTTCAGAGAGGAGGAAATAGTACGCTGTGTTTGTTTGAAAATAGCTCTGGCTCCCAAGAAACCTCACACGAGGTCAGATACCTCTCAGCAAAAAGTTCCTGTTTTGTCTGATCCTGAGAAGCTTGTTTCAAAGAAGGGTCAGAAACCAAAAATATTAGATACACCTAAAAATACACTGCTCGCACCAGGCAGCAGTTCACACATTTTCTCATCCAAGAAAGCTTCCAAGAAACTCATTTTCTCGGAAGAAGAATCATCACCATCACCCGTTTGTTTTCAAGAACCCACATTAGAAGAGCAATCTTTGGAGTTTGTGTCTTTTTCTTTTATAGAAACTCAGCCCCATATAGCTGCCAGCTCTTCCGAAATCATTCATACTCCAACTCCTATATCAGTTGTTTCGCCTCATTCATCCCTACCTACAACTGGTATTCATTTTACCCCCGCTCAAGGAGCAGTTAACTCGGGCGTAAATATGGCAGTCCCTGCAGCCCCTGCTTTCTTGATGAATAGATATGCACCATTAAATCTAGCCCAAACATTGCATGATATGCCTCAGGAGTACCTCAAGTTGCTCCCTATATTTACTGGTGAAGATGAAATAACCGCAGAACAACACTTGCCCCTGTTTTTCACACTTGCAGAGAATTTAAATGTTGAACATTTAGATGTTGTTATGAGACTCTTTGTTCAGTCTCTAAGTGGAGAGGCAAGGAAATGGTTCAAAGGATTACCTAATGGTTCCATTAACGACTGGGATGCCCTAGAAAGACGTTTCATTGAAAGGTGGGGTGAAAAGAGGGACCACGGCTATTCTTTGACAGAATTTAATGCAATCAAGAGGAAATCTGATGAAAATATGAGTGATTTTGTGAAGAGATTTAACAAATTGTATAATAGTTTGCCTGCAGAGATGAAGCCTCATCCTATTGGAGCTAGGGTTGTTTTTGCTGGTGCATTTGAACCAGAATTCAGTTTCACATTGAGGGAAAGAAGGTCCCCTACGTTGGAGCAGATTCAAACTGATGCTCTGGAGATTAAGGCTAATATGTCCGCTGCTGGTAAAATTTCAGATAAAGGAAAGGCTAAAGAAGAAGCCTCAGCTCAAGATCAGAGAATTGACGACATGACTAAGTTCATAAAAAATCTGTCAAATAAATTGGTAAAGATGGAAATAGATAGTAAGCCTGCAAGACAGAATAGAGGGATTTTTAATCCCCAATTTAAAAAACAGCCCCTGTAGATTCTACAAAGAGAAAAAAAAGATCAATATCAGGTGCAAGAACCTTTGTACATAGAGGTAGCCCCGTCCCGTTCAGCAGATGATGATGATGAGAGAGAGGATGATTCTCGAATTTCTGCTGTGTATATGGAAGACGATGAAACAGAAGAAGAAGTTGAAGAAGAAGAACTGGAAGAAAATGATCTTTCATTTGATCAAGAAGAGATGGATGATTACTGCAGACAGTTCATAGACTTCATGCAATCCGAGTTGCATAAAAAGTATGATTTGAGGTCAAAGAAGAGACTAAGGACTCAAGACAATGAAGAAAGAGAATCAGAAGCAGCATCGGCTCCAATGGCGACTCCATTCCAGAAAGATAAAACTAAGAAAACAGATAAGGGGAAAAAGCCCATGAACGAAGAAAAAAAGAAGGAAAAGCAGCAAGCAGAAGCTTCTCAAACAAAAGTTAGAGATTCTAATATTTTGGAGAAAGTGGTTACTGTTTCTAATCAAAACTCAAATTCCAAGAAAGATCAAGAAGAACCTGAAAAGTTGACAAAATCAAATCAAACTTTCAATTTGTCGAAAGAGTTGGAGAAAGTGAAGATTCAAGTACCTCTTCTTGAGTTAATGAAAACACCTGGCTATAAGAAAGAGATTGCCGAGTTTATCAATTTATCTCAGTCTAATGAAGTAGGTGATATAGTAAATCTGCAGGAAGAGAAACCAGTGGTTACATTTGGACCTCATGTTGAAGAGGTAGATTCATCTGTCCCTCCTTTTTATATATCACTTCTGTTACATGATTTTGTTCTACATAACTGCATGCTAGATTCTGGTGCGTCCCACAATCTGATGCCATTGTGTGCGATGAAAGAGTTGAATTTTCAAATCACCAAGCCATATCGAGATCTTTATTCTTTTGACTCAAAAAGGGTAAAGTGTGTGGGTCTGATTAAGGATATGGTTGTTACATTGGCTCAAATCCTAGCCAAAAGCATTATGATGGATGTTGTAGTGGCAGATATTCCTGCCAGGTTTGGTATTTTACTATCTAGATCATGGGGGGCAAATCTTGGAGGAGTTTTGAAGCTAGATTTTACATATGCTATCATTCCCATTTTCAATGGTGAAGAAAGGAGGTTGTATAGAGAGACTAGATTTCAAAAAACTACTACCAAGAAAGATGCAGGTAATTCACCAATTTATGGCCAAGAGAAGGATGACCTTTCTTGCTTCATGCTGCATGAAGATGCAGAATTTGCTGAAGAATCGCAAGGGCAGCTTCCTTCAGCAATTGTACATAAGGAGCTGCATTCGAACAAGCTATGGAAGTGTTATTTTGATGGTGCGTTTTCCAAAGAAGGCACAGGAGCTGGTTTCATTTTTGTTTCTCCTGAAGGTAACCTTGTGCCTTTTTCTTTCAAATTAGAGTTTGAGTCCACTAATAATGTTGCGGAGTATGAAGCATTAATCATTAGTTTGCAGACAGCTAAGCAAATGGGAATTCAGTCTATGACTATGTTTGGGGATTTAGAATTAATTATAAGACAGATCAAGAATTTATGTCAAACTAAAAATCCCAGGTTAAGAGCATATCGGAATGAGGTCTGGGATCTGATCGAAAATTACTTTGAAGCCTTCAACTTACAATTTGTTCCAAGGGAAGAAAATAGAATGGCTAATTCTTTGGCGGTTGCAGCAAGTACATTCAAGCCTCCGATCAGTCCGAGACTAAGGTATGAAATTGAGATGAGACATAGACCTTCAATTCCTGACAATATTAAACACTGGCAGGTCTTTGAGGACGATGAACAGATTAAGCAGTTTCTGTTGATGATTGAAGATTTTGAAGATCATCAGATTGATTTGGAAACTGATGAAGATGAATTGGCTGGTAAGACTCTTAAAAAGAAGATTGGTGGTCAGGAAATCATTCAGTTGAAAGACAATGCTTTGCCAAGAGGCTTAGTGCCTCTTGAAATACTGTTTGATGCAAACGACATTGCAGTAAATCAGAATAAAGCAAACCAAGATGAGCAGGTGGAAGATTGCAATTTAGGGACTCAACAGGAGCCTAAAATGATCAAATTGTTCAAAGGGGTCTCGAAGGACTACAAAGAAAGGTACGTAGATTTGTTCAAACAATTCCAAGATGTATTTGCTTGGTCTTATGATGATTTGAAGACATATGATAAGAGTATCATACAACATAAAATCCCACTGAAGGCTAGAGTCAAGCCACATAAACAGAAGCTCCGGCAAATCAATCCATTGTTGTTGGCTCCGATCGAAAAGGAGGTAAAGAAATTGTTGCAGGCCAAAATAATTGTTCCGCTTAGATATTCAGATTGGGTTTATAATCTTGTACCATTCTGAAAGAAAAACGGAGAGATAAGGCTGTGTGTAGATTTCAGAAATTTGAATAGGGCTTCATTGAAAGATAATTACCCTTTGCCGAAGATGGATTTTGTTTTACAGAGGGTGACTGGAGCTTATAGATTATATATGGTGGATGGCTTTTCAGGGTATAACCAGGTGGCTGTGGAGAAAGAAGATCAAAAGAAAACTGCTTTCACTACGCCATGGGGAACATTCATGTATGCTAGGATGCCTTTTGGACTAATGAATGCAGGAGCTACATTCCAAAGAGCAATGGATATTGCATTTGTTGGAGATCAGTTTGTAGTTATTTATTTGGATGATGTCACAATTTTTTCAAATTCTGATGAAGAACACTTACAGCATTTGCAGAAAGCTTTCCTGAAGTGTAGAAAGTATGGGTTATCGTTGAATCCTAAAAAATCTCTGTTTGTCCTGGAAGAAGGTAAACTGTTGGGTCATATTGTTTCAAAACAGGGTGTGAAAATAGATCCAGCGAGGGTTGAAGCAATACAGTCCATTCCACTACCCCGAAGAAAAAAAGATATTCAGAGATTTCTTGGAAAAATTAATTTTCTAAGAATATTCGTTCCCAATTACGCAGAAATCGTCAAAAATATAACGGACATGTTGAAAAAGGATGCCGAAGTGAAGTGGGACAAAGAAGCTCGAGAATATTTCCAAAGGATTAAAGAAGCTTTAAAGGAAGCGATTGTTCTCATCAATCCGGATTATTTGAAGCCATTTCAAATTTTCTCCTTTGCATCTCCCTCGACGATTGCAGCTGTGTTATTACAGAGAAATGAAGAAAAGCACGAACAGCCTGTAGCATATTTTAGTAAAGTTCTCCGAGATGCAGAATTGAAATATAATATATTGGAGAAACAAGTTTACGCTCTGGTGAAAGCATTGAAAGCTTTCATAACTTATATCCTTCATTCTCAAATCTTAGCATATGTTCCCAATTCAGCTGTAAAGGATGTCCTAGTACAGAGCGATGTGGAAGGAAAAAGAGAAAAATGGATTGCTAAAATCCAGGAATATGACCTGGATGTAAAACCAACCAAACTGGTCAAAGGATTGGGATTGGCCAAATTATTGGTAGAGTCAAATTTCCAAGCATTGGGAATCAATTTGTTGGCCCCTGTAGACAAAGTCGATGGAGAAGCAGGTGATAATCAGTCAAAGATGGAAATTAAGTATAAATTTCTCTGCTCAGATTGGTAGAAAGATATTATTCATTATTTGTGCTTTCTTTCTTGTCCTCCTTCAATAAATAGAACTAAATACAGAGCTTTAAAACTCAAGGGCCAGCCTTATGTCATAATTGAAGCAAAATTATATTGGAAGGACCCTGCTGGTGTGTTGTTGTTATGTTTGACAGAGGAAGAAGTTTCAGAACTAATCAAATAATATCATGAATGCTTGTGTGGAGGTCATTACAGCTGGAAGGTAACTGCTCAAAAAATATTCAAATCAGGTTTTTATTGGCCATCTGTGTTTGCTGATGTCTATAAAGCAGTCAAAAGTTGTCAAAAATGCCAAGTATTTGCAGAAAAGAGAAAGCTAGCTCCATTACCTCTTCTCCCTGTTTTTATTGAAGAACCTTTTAGACAATGGGGGTTGGATTTCATTGGAGAAATCAATCCACCATCCTGTGGACAATTTAAGTGGATCGTTACTACTACAGATTATTTTACAAAGTGGGTGGAGGCAATCCCCACCAGGAAGGCAAATGATTTGGTTGTTATGAAGTTTCTAGAGGAGAATATCTTTATCTGGTTTGGATGCCCAGTGAAGATTGTGACAGATAATGCCCAAGTTTTCAGCTCACTCAGGCTTATTAATTTTTGTCAGACTTACAATGTGATATTGTCTCATTCTACAGCTTATCATCCACAGGGGAACGGCTTGGAAAAATCTACCAACAAAACATTGGTAAGAATTATGAAGAAGACAATAAATGAAAACCAAAAGAATTGGGATTCAAAGCTAGTGTTTGCGCTATGGGAAACAAGGATGACTGCTAGAAGATCCACTGGTAAGTCACCTTATGAATTAGTATATGGTACTCAGGCTTTGTTTCCCACCCAGTTGGTGAAGCCTGTGATTTCCTTCCTTCAAGATGTTCAAGCAGAACCTAATGCCATGATTAGGAGAATGAATAATGTAATGGAATTAAGTGAAAACAGAGATAAATTTCGGGAGAATTTGCTTGCTTATCAGCAGAAAATGAAGACAATATTTGACCAGAAAGAAAAAGAAATCATGTTTCAGAAGGGAGACTTAGTATTGAGATGGGATGTACGAAGGGAAGACAAAGGGAAACACGGCAAGTTTGATCCCTTGTGGTATGGCCCATTCAAAATTAATGAAGTGAGAGGAAATAATACTTTCATGATAGAGAATCTTGAAGGAGAAGTGTTGGATATGCCTGTGAATGGGCAATATCTCAAGCATTATTTTCAGCATTAAGCAGCTATTTGATCATCATTGTATATATCCGGTGTGATCATTGTACATTTCCATCAAGCAATGTTTGACTCCATGCCCGAGGTGAAGGCACTAATTTGCAGGTTTTTAGTGTTTCGTGGTAAAAAAATTATCCCCAGGTGGAGCCAGATGTTGTGGATCATCATCTGCATATCCTTTTTTATATTTTATTTCGAAAATAAAAAAAAAATATAAAATCTAGAATTTCGAAAAAATATGCTATAGTATGAAGTTTTAATACTGTAGCATAAAAAACAAATGAAATGTTTTATAAAGATCGATGTACATAAAAGTATTCATAAAGCTTTGTTTTGATATGTATACTTTCGAGCTTAAGCTCCGAGCAACTGCCCGAGCGGAAGTGATAATCGCGCAAAAGTGCTTTCAAAAAAGTTAATACGGGGGGTAAAATAGCTCGTTAGTTATCAAATTCAGACCCCCCGTAGTTGACTGGTCAAATCTCAGTGGAAGTCGTGATCAACGACCTGGATTCATTACGGGGGGTATTGGTCGAATTTTTCCACCGTACTCCTGGACCCCCCGTAGTGACGTCATCAAGAAAGTGGGAAACAGTTGTCAAGGTTTATACACGTCATTTTGGCATTTATTGCAGATCTTCGTAACTGTTAAATGGCCCATTGTCTCATTCTCATTTGTCTGTGGTTCTTTTTCCTTTGAGTCGTGCTCCCACCATATTTCTATTGTCCAAATACCCCATGAATTATTTGTACACCTTGCTCGTGTTTGACACACAACAGAATGCTCTTCCTGTTGCATGGGTTATCTCATCGCAGAATGGATTGTCGGACATCTTACAGTGCTTGCCAGCACTCATGGAGAGAGGTCGACAAGTTCAACCTACATGGACAATAAATGCCTTCATGATAGGTGATGCATTGGTCGACATTGATGCATTAAGTGCTATAACTGGATCTCTAGTTTTTCTCTGCGTACGGCACTTTAGGAGAGCATGGTTGAAGAATATGGACAAGTTGGCCACTTGTGGGAAGAATGTTCAAAATATGTTTATAATGTTGGGAGAAATCACGAATTCTTGTCGTGACCCAGATGCGATATCCCGAGCTATAAATGCATTCTATATTGACTTTGCAGCAGAGGAGCGGTTCTTGGAATATTTTTCAACAAATTGGATGGTGGGCGAAAAATTTCATATGCGGGCAAAATGTTACATAAATTTCTGTCATGCCAACCAAGAAACAAATCGTTCCATTGAATCCTATCATTGTTTTCTGAAAATAAAATATCTTTGTGATCGTAGAAAGGAGTCCTTACAGAGAATGGATTGGTTAATCTTCACATTACTAAAAAGGGTGAAATTATGTTACTGGAATATGGCTTCTCTGAAAAATTCTAGTCTTGTAAATAACTATAGGTTGGAGCACCAGTTCACATTGATTAGAAATTTTCGAACCCTGGCGGAACCGAACATCAGGAGTGGAACCTGAGCACAGCGAAGAACGGAACCTGGAGAGGTGGAACCGTGACACAGGAACAGAAATGGCGGTTTAGAACCGAAGGGTGGTAATTTCCGCACCACTTTTATACGGAAAGTGGTTTTGATAAATTTGCAGTGATTCCATAGAATTTGTGACACGTGGCTAGGCCACTGTTCAAATACCATCGTTTAAACTGTGATTTCGCGCATTAAGGATCGACGTTGGACGCCGAGTGGAATGTATACGGACCGTTGATCTGAAGGTTCGACATCGGACGGTGATCACGTGTCGTAGTTTCCAGAAGTTTAATAAAAGCGCCCAGAGGTTAGCAAGGTACGGTGTGTTCTGTGGATGGGTCATTTGGTTAAATTGTGGGGCCCGATGGGAGTTATATATATAAATGAATTGGTTTAACTATGGGTTTCGATGTATTTTGGTCTTAGTATAAGTTCGATGGAATATGTTAAAGCGTTATAACCACATTTCCAAGGTCCGAACACAATATATAAGTCGGGGATATATATAATGGTTGTGGCATGACATTACGTGAGTTAATGTATGGTTTAGTGGCCAAAGTATTATGTTACATATAATGCTTGAATATGCCAAGACTTGCATATATCATACCCACTGAAATATTACGGTGTAATGTCTGAATTGGAACAGCACGGGAGCCTTGTTGCCGGGGGTAATATGAGATTGGAGTTATGTTTTTAGTGAAATCATGTAAATGTAATAAGACTTATTTGAGGCACATGCCTCCGTAGTAGTAGTTAGTTTAAGCAGTTAGAGTCAGTTAAAGCTGTTAGAATCAGTTTCATTACTGGAAACTGTTATGTGTTACTGTATTTAAAGACAATTGCAAGGAAAAGGAAGGTTCCGAGTTTTTGACCTTGAAGCTAAAATTTTGTACTGAAGAATACTGAATTAATGAAAATTTTTTGCAAGTTTCCTTCATTCTGTTTATGCTGAATATTTTCTCAGTTTTCATTATGTTTTCCATATCTGTGAGTAAAATAGAGTAATTTGAGCTGCATGTCTCTAGATACATGTGTATTTAAGAGTTAAATAAACCTTAATGGGCGCTCCTCTATTTTAACGTTATCATTACTCATTCCTTCAGGATTTTACACTGATAGATTCTGTTTCAAGCGGCATATCAATTTGAAATCCTTTCTTTCTTGTTTCTTCCATCCTTTCATTTCAGCATAAGGAGGACATGGCATTGCAGAACCTTTCATGGTTTAATATTTGACGATTATATAATTAATGTTTGAAGGTTTATAGAACAGAGACAGATATACTTTGGGTTGTGACATAATCTTTAATTTCTTGAGCACGGATTTCTTTACACAGCAATAAATTTTTTCTCAAGGAACAACACAACACATCAGCTATTGGGTCATGAAAAACTTGAAAATACTGTTGCAACTTATTTTCCATTAGTTCTAATAAGACTGCATGACTTTCTATAGTCTACTCATATTTTGCTTTAGAGACATTATGAAAATTTTCCTTTAAAAATTGAAATGCTTCAAAACATAATGGTACATAATCTTCTTGCATCGTTTGATCATATGTTTCAATTTCCAATCCTTCATCTGTAACCTGACATTCAATGGCATTCGATGGCTGAAAATATGGATCTAAGGAGGGTTCTATGTCGCAAATTATTTCCTCAACCAATTCAGGATAATGTTTATCATTTATAGTGTTAACCATTCGCTTATCGTCCTACTCATAGTTTTCTCTTATTTTTACAAATGAGGAGAAAAACAAGGGTAAGGAGCTCTGATCGAGAATTTCATTATCCTCTTGATTGTAAAGATCAAATCTTAATGACTGTTGATTTCTGATTACATGAAAGTTATCTTTGATGAACTGAAATAAAGTAAAACAAAGAGGAAAATATCCTTCACTTACTTCCAAATTTTATACACTTTCCTTATCACTGCAATAGATGATATGCATCAGTTGATCACTGTGTTTGAGCTGCTAGAACTGAACTTCCTCCTCCCACAAACCAACTGTGGATTGCTCTGCAAGATTAGCTTCTGTTTGGAGAACATTTTTTCATCATACTAATCATACTTAGGTAAATAATCAAAAGGAAGAATGTCATCAAGCATGCATATCAGATCTACAAATGTCTCCTCTGCAAGCTAATCTATAAAATTGACTTCTTTATTATCCCTTAATGCATACATAAAATCATTATCAAAGCTATGATAACTAGGATAGAAAATAAAATGTTTCACATCAGCAAATTGTTTTTCTTCAATCAGTGTGACATGGTCCTCTTGAACAACAATTTCATCTCTCATGGTGATATTTTGCATCATTTCCTCTACTGTGCTAACCAAAATGTCGAGCTTCACTTCAAAATATGTTAATTATTCTTTGTCTATGTTTTCCCATTCTTATGCTTTCAAATTTAACCTTTTGATAAGCAAATTAGCTTCTATGGATATTGCACTATCCTGCATTTTTTCAAGTGTTGTAATGTCCCTTTCTCTCAATCAAAATTCCATTTCCAAATCAAAGGCATCTGAGTAGTGTAAGAGGGTTGAACCAAGAGGCGGTTTTATATCAGCAAGGATCGAATGGTATACTTGATTGAATCTAGCTGAAAATTTTTGCACTGTTTCTCCTGGTTGCCTTTTCAAATTATCATATTATTCTAAAATCAGAAAAGGATTCCTCTTGATCACCCATTTATCAAGAAAGACTTTCACAAACTAATGGAAATCAAAAATACCTGCAACTAGAAATTTTTTGAACCATTCCTTGGCTTCGCCTTGCAAAGATAGAGCGAAGATACTGATACTAACATCATCTTCATCAACCTCAAAAAGGTCGAGAAAACTTTCAAAACTCTGAATGTGTTTCTCAGCAGTGATGTTACCATATTCTCCATCAAACCTAGGAAGATATTTGTAATAATTTTCAAGGAAAGCATGGAGTATAGGAGGTAATATTAGTGGCTTATATCTATCTGGAATTTTACAAGGTGTAGGAGTATGTACATAAGCAATAGGATCAGTTTTTATTTCTTGAGGTTCATCAGCTTGAAAAGGATATGCACAATTTTCAAGTAAGAGGTCTTGATATTGATCAAAATCAAAGGGAAACTCGGTTTTTACACTCTTCAAAAAGGCAGAATCAAAACTTTGATTATATTTTTGATACAACAAACTCTGGAAAACTTTCAGGATAGTTTCAGGAAAAGAAAAGAATTAATTTACAAGAAACCTTATTACATCTCGAATACAATTCCATTTTGAATACCTAACCTTTGTGTGAAATTCTTCCATTTTCCTGCTGGCAAGGTCGATCCTCCAGTGGAGTCTTTACATCAAGTTGGAGTCGTCAGATGAACGGTTCATCCTTCATATGCATTTGACCATTTTCCACCATCAACAATTAGATCTGATCTTTTTCATTTCTTTCCTAGGGAAGATTTTTCTTTTCACCTCCCCGGCAATTAACTCGTTATAGCATCATTTCTCACCTTGACATGATTCATGATTGCTTTGATGGTTTTGGGCACCCATTCCTACAGACTTCGACAAATTCACTTAAAAACAGTGTAAAAATCCCCATACGTGACTATGCCCATGATTTTCCGCGTGTATACGCGCGTCCAGCTAGACTTTTCTGCGTATGCCATTAAAATGATTAAAAAATATATAAAAATTCCCTATTTTCGGGCTGGGTTGATGGTTACTCAGGTAGTTCAACCACTCCAGCACGTGGCCAACTGTTTCCAACTGTTGAAACTAATTGGAGGGAGTATAAAAGCCCCTCATGTGTATGGCCTAAGGGAGAGAGATAATTATTGATATTATACTCTGTTGGTATTCCCTATCCAAGTTTGATTCCCCGTGCCTCCTGCACTTTCCCAGTTCATTATAGGAAACCATTGTTTCCTTGAGATGCTCATCTCCCTATATGACATCTCGTATGCAATTCGGGGCTTTGAAGGAGTCTTAGCGAGGCAAGGGTCGGACGATCCGGTATTTACTTGTCTGCGGGGTGCCGTGGAAGGGATCGTGATCTCTCCACCGTTACTTTTGTACATGCTATTTATAATACGTATGTCTATGTCGTTCCCGAAATAAACGTGTTAGTGTATGCTTATATGTATGAGAAAATTGTTATTTAAGCATTCATTATGATTTATTTAATGTTTTATATGAATCTCACTAACATTTATAGTAGATATATGCTGTACAACCAGTTCTTCGTGCTTGTTTCTTCTTGTTTTTCAGGTTAAGAAGTAAGGACGGTTGCTGGGGGTTTGAACCCTGCGGGATCTTCTTCAACCGTAGGACCTACGGGTAACTTTCTCATTCTACTCTATTTAGTTTTTCTGAACGTGCATGGTTGTGTGAGTCCTTCTTAGATAACGTGCCCCTTCTCTGTGGAGGTTGTGACCCAACAAACCTCTAAGGTGATTTTCCCCGAAACAGAACTGGCGACTCCACTGGGGATCACATTCTTGTGATTCTCCTGTTGGGTGGTTTCAGCTGTTTGGTAGGTTGCTGCATGCTTAAACCCTCATTTGGTACTCCGGTTTTTTTTTACAAATACCTCTAAGTCTCCGTTCCTTTTCCAGGCTTGTCCTTTTTGTTTTTTTATTATTTACCTTTGCATACACTCTTTTTTCTGCACATAGTCACATATACACGCAAGTTTATCTAAAGGGACCCGCGTATACGCGAGTTTCCCTTAGCACAGATGCGTATGCACGCTGGTTGCATAACTGTGAAGTAGCGTATACCTAGGCAGATTTTGAATTTTAAGGTTTATTGACCTTTTGGTCCTTTCCTGGCCGTGGAGGCCTCGTTTCTACGTTGTTCAGACTTTCCGGATTGTGAAGGAAGTGGTTTCTGTCATGTCTTTTCTCTCTTTCGTTTGATTGAAAACTAGTCTTTTTGGCAAAGTGTTGTTTCTGGTGCTGGCACTTCTGGATTGAGTTCCAAGATCGCTTTTTGAGCATTCTTGGCTGTTCTGCTTTATCAGAACAGAGAGCTTCTACTCACTTACTCGCTCCTATCTTTGTGTTGTGCTTCGCATTGCGATTTTTTCTTCGTTTTTGATTGGTTTTCTTGAGTTCCATAGGCTAGGTTTTGTTGCAACTTTTTAAGAGCTTTTCTTGCTTCTTTGGAGTTTTTGTTTGCGACGAATTTGCACTATTTGTCTAAGCTGAGTGGCTAAGTTTTTTGGTCTTATTTTGCTCTTATTGATCTTGCTACGAGTTAGCCTTATAAGGTTTGGGAGCATTGGTGAAGTTTATGCTTGAAATTCGGTCTCGTTTGGTTTGGATTTTGATAGTTGTGCTTGGTCTTTTCGAGCTATTTATTTATAAAACAAAAAAGCTCAAAAAACATTTGCTTTGCTTTTTTTTTTTTGCATTTCAAAGGCTTAAAAAACATTTTCACTTGTTATTTTCTTTTGTTGTTGCATTTTCATTTTCGTTTGCTATAACTTTTGAAGCTTTTGTGAGGTTTCTTGCTTTTAGTTTTGGCTTGATTTTCAGGAGGAGTTATCATTTGATTTCTTCTTCTTGTTTTTAAGTGTTTTTGGCGTCTTTATTTTAAGAGTTCTTGATTTCGAGAATTAGCTTTCTGGACAACAAAAGAAGAGTTAAAACTGAAGGACTTTTTGGGAATTTCACTTTGCTTCAAGAGATTTGCATCTTAGGATTTACATGCTTGTAGTGATTTGCATTAGGTACATTTAATCATTTAGTCAATTTCTTAGTTTTTGTGAGTGTGAGTTTGCTATTTGAAAAGAAAAATACAATTTTTAGTCTCGTAGAACCTGTATAGAGATTGCTCTTCGTCGAAAGACAAAGAAATGCATTTGCATGTAGTTAAGTTTTTATTAATTTCTTTTGCGTCAAAAACACCATACGTTTCATCTCCATATCCTTGTGACTTAACATAACAGCCATTAAAATAAGCGATTTAATCTAAAATCAACTCGCAAGTTTTCTAAGTGTCAATCACCAACTAGCTAGGTTGTAGGGCCTTGGAATACGTGAGTGGAGAGTTAACTCTCCAAGGCTGCTCAAACAAACATAGAAGTTGATTAATTGAGCGAAATCCAACACCGTTAGGTGGACCGGGAAAGCTCTCATCTGAGAGTCAAGCGCGAGGGGAAGTGAAGGCTGAGAAGAGGAATACCCCCTCTCCGATTGGCTGAATCCGACCTCAAGACCGTTCCGCCCGGCTTCTGAAACGGATTGGTGCCCATAGTTTCCACTCCTAGGTTCAACATAGGTGACTGCGGGGGGGAATACCCGTGGTACCTGAGGCAGACGTCGCATCACTTTCAGCAGTACTTCTGGGGGTTGCCCTTGCGAAGCTTGGGTACTTGAGCCAGCAAAGGCTGTCATTAGGAGGTCGGCGTAACTGTTTCTGATACCTTCTCTAGTTGTTCTGGGCCCTAATCACCCCAGACTGCTTTCGGGAGGTCCTATACTTCGCTTTCCTGTATTTTGGTGTCTGGTCCTCATCACTCGGAGCGGAAATACTTGGAGGTTGTTTGCTTGACTGTATCTCAGGGATTTTTATGTTAGTGAGTGCTCTTTTTCTCCTAGCTTGCCTAGCTTTTCACTTTTTTGAGTCTAATTTATAAAATCTATAAAAGTGGCTGATCAAGCGCCTCGTCGTTCGAGGAGAATCGGGGGTTATCTCCCGAGAGTTCAGAGCCTTCTTCGAGAAGGCGTAGGAGTGATTTAGCAGGTGGTTACCACCCTGTAGAGTCTGACGTAGTGGAGACAGACCCTCCACAAAGGTCTGAGGGTTTCATAGCTGATTCTGGTGTCGGTCCCGAGAGGAGCGTTCCGCTCACCTCGCGAGTTTTGTTTCCTCAGGAAGAAGATTTTCAAATTGAAGACGCACCTAGCTCCCCGCGCGGTGTCCATCTCCTCTTCCTCTTGACTATCTCGTTCGTTGTTCAAGACATCGGACCTGGAATCGAGAGACCACCGTGACTTCCGTATCATTCTTACCTTTCAATGGCCACGACCGGGAACGCGTTTCTACCGTGAGGCTGCAGTATTCGGCATCTTGCTTCAAGTAGCTAGGCATGATTGCTTCATCTTCGATTGCTTCTAGTGTTGCTATGTTTGGCTCTGGGTTCACCCAAGCACATGCTTCCCATTCTGGTCCCTTTTGTTCAGGGATGTCCATTAGTGGAAATTCCTCTTTTTCCTTTACTGCTGCTTCAGCTGGATCTATGCCCATGACTAACATGGCTAGTGGATCAGCTTCGTTTCCGTAAGGTTTGGGTTCTTTGAACCGGGCATTCCTAGTTCGAAATCTCTTCGCCAGGTCGTTCTCGACCACCATCAGAACCTTGTCTGGGGAGGTTCGACTACTTTTACGGATGGAACTCGTCTTTACTACGTCATGTGGAATCGCTTACGCAGTCAAGGGAAATGCTTCTTTCCTTCATCGAGTGCTTACTGGGCTTTTTCTCCTCTCCGTTTACTGCTTTTGGAAACCTTATCAGGGGCTTTCCGGCTCTCTCTTCATTTAACAAATTTAACACTTCACTGGGAACTGTCCGGGCTTTGGTAACTCGGCGTGGGGAGGAGGTTCTTCTCCGTTTTCTACGGGTCCTTTCTGGCAGCCTGGTGCCTCATCAAATCCAGGCTATTCTTTTCATAATGTTGGGAATCCATCCCATCAAGGATGGAATCCTCAGGCTCTGCCTCGCTTACCACTTCTGGCAACTTTAAACTTGCTAGATTTGTCGAAGTTGACTAATGACCCGATTCGTTATAGTCCGGGGTGGCCTCCGGTTCCAACCAAACTTCCTTCAGACATTCCAAAGTTTGAAGGTAAGAATGGCGAAGATCCGACGGACCACATCACCACTTTCCACTTATGGTGTTCTTCGAACTCCCTAATCGATGATTCGATTAGGTTGAGATTATTTCAATGCACCCTAATTGGAAACGCTGCCAAATGGTATATCGAGCTCACTGGGGGCAGTTTTGCTACATTTGGAAAAATGGCTATCACATTTCTAAACCATTTTCAGTTGCCTATTAGATATGAGGCTGGGACTGAGCTCCTAGCTAATTTTAAGCAGGACGAGGAAACTCACATTTTTGATCACATTCAGGAATGGAGGAGAAGGAAGAGGCTTATTAAAGCTCATATTCCAGGAGAATTCCTTCTCGAATGGTTTCTGAAATATCTGCAGTCAGACATTTCAAAAGATGTATCCCTATCTGGGGTATTTTCCGAGGAGCAGGCCATTTTTAGGGCCCAGCAGTTAGAACTGATCTATTCTCAGTCTGGGGTAATTTATAAGTATTTGCCCAATGCTCCTCGCTCCAAGTTGGATTTATCGAAACCCAAACCTGGTCCACATGGTGACGGGCTTGTCGGATCGGTCAATAGTAGTGCAACCAGCCTGCTTTCTCAATTGCAGCAGTTGTCTTTACAATCTGCTCCTTCTGGTCAGGCTGTGCCTGCTGATTCATCACCTTCCTAGTCTTTGTCCATAAATGCTGTCCAAGCTTCAGATCCCAAAGGAAATCAACAATCCAATGGGAAGAAGAAGGGACGTAATAACAAGAAGAAGGGCAAGAACGGGAAGGGCAATGCAAATAAAACCAACGAGCGTGTTGGTGAGGGTCAAAAGGGAGAAAAAAGAAAGTGAAGTTTCCATGCAAGTTATGTGTCAGAGACCATCTTACTCACCTTTGCCCTAAAATTCGTGATGCTCACATTCTGTTACGCCGCCAGGTTCTTCTAGTTCCCGTACCCGTGTTAACAAACCCTTTTCCCCAAGGGCAGCAATTAGTTGTTGGCGCGAACCAAAATCCTGGGGCTTCCTCTGGAGGTACCCAGGAAGGGGAAATTCCATCGAACATTTTTATGATGAGTGCTCACGCGGATATCGCTACGAGATCCCGTGATTATGGTAGAGAAGAGTCTTCAAAAGCTAAGGAAGTTCCTGATGCTACTGAGCCGCTTCACATAACGAAGCCTACTGTTGAGTCTATGCCTCGGATGCCAAAAGTATCTTCTAAGTGGTCAACGATTAATCCAAACACGAGGGCTGCCCAGAACTACTCGATTGTAGAAGATCTGGCGCAAAGTCCTTGTGCTATGTCAGCTTTAGAGGTACTCCAGTCTTGTCCAGCTCAGCGCAGTGCTTTTCTCACTGCCATTAGGGCTATTGATCCAAAAAATTCTCTTCTGATTACTTTTGATATGACTAATTTTAAGAAGAGACTTCCTCATCACATGGCTTTTCACATTAAATCGTCGTATCGGAAGTGCAATATCTTTCGAACGGTTGTTGATGAGGGTGCTTCTACATGCGTGATGTCTCTCGCATGCTGGAAGACACTTGGATCTCCGAAAGTTGTTCCATCTAGCACTGTTCTTACTGCGTTCGATGGTCATTCTCACAGACCCCATGGTATTGTCCCGGCTTTGCCCATCTGTGTTGGGGGAAAAACTGTCAACATAGAGGTTGAGGTAGTGGATGCAGCCTTGGACTACAACCTTCTGTTGGGGAGGAACTGGATTTATGAGATGGATGCTATCGCATCCTCATTATTTCGAATTGTATGTTTCCCCCACGAAGGGAGGATCGTTACAGTGGATCAACTGGACTGTCCTCAGGTAGACCTGAATTCGCCTTCTGACTCATCCGTTCCTAAGTTGGATAATACTAAGGCGCCTGTTGAGAATCTAGGAGTTGGAATGTATTCTTCCCTGATGGGTACTTTCGATCTTCCTCCTCCTATGGTGCATATTAATGCTATTTCATCCTCCAAGGCTCCCCTTCGAAGAGAGTTCTTTCGAACTCATTATTTTTCGGACCCTTGGACCTTACCTTCCCCTACCGCCACATTAGCGGAAGGTCAAGTGGGTGGAATGGCATTTCCGATTTCTGCAGCTGAGATTGCATATCAGTCTATTGTTGACACTGCAGAATCCGTTCCAGCTCCTCTTTCACCGGAAGAGTTGGATGGTGATGTGGCTCCGACTTGGACGCTTAGTTCTTCTTCGGCCCAGGATTGCCTTGATACCACTCTTCCATCTGAAGAGGCAATCATGGAAGCCATGACTGGTATAGATATACCGTGGGATGATTTTCATCATCGTTCTTACTTCCTACCTAACTTGAACGAAGTTGAAACTAGTTTTCCAAGTCCTCAGTCTCCTGGTCCTGTTCACCCAGTCTTGAACCCTTTAGCACCAGCACAGGTTTATGCTGAAGGGAACATGGCTGTGATCTCTCCTACTATCCCGGTGAACATTTCCAGGGATCCCAATATTGTCGAGAATGTTTTCGTTGGAGCTGAATGTTCCCGCGAAGAGATTCAAATTTACACCGAGCTCTTCAAAGAGTATAGGGATGTATTTGCTTGGTCTTATGAGGAAATGCTTGGCATAGACCCATCTATTGTCCAGCATGAGATCAAGACGTCTAAAAACGCTAAGCCGGTCAGGCAAAAGCTTCGTCCGGTCAATCCTAGGAAGGCAGCAGCTATCAAAGATGAAGTTGAAAAGCTGCTTAAGGCGGGATTCATTTTCCCAGTTCCTCTGACTGAATGGGTTTCAAACCCCGTTCCGGTAGATAAAAAGAAAGGAACGATTCGAGTGTGCATCGATTTCAGAGACCTAAATAAGGCATTTCCTAAAGACAATTACCCCACACCATTCATCGATCAGATCATTGACGAGTGTGCCGGTAACGAGATTTTCTCCTTCATGGACAGTTTTTCTGGATATAATCAAATTACTATCCATCCTGAAGATCAACATAAGACTGCATTTATTTGTCCTTAGGGTACGTTTGCATACAAGAAAATGCCTTTTGGTCTTAAAAATGCTGGGGCTACCTTTTAGCGGGCCATGTCTTACGCCTTCCACGACATCAAGAAGATTATCGAGGCATACTTAGATGATCTAGCTGCTCATTATCGAAAGAGGATGGATCATCCTGGTCACCTCCGGAAAATATTTGAAAGATGTCATTTTTATAAAATTCGATTGAATCCGAACAAGTGCGTTTTCGCGGTTACATCCGGTCGGCTATTGGGATTCATTGTGTCTAGGGAAGGGATAAGGGTAGATCCCTTCAAGGTTGAGGCAATACTTCGGTTGCCTCCCCCGTCTTCCATCCGTCAGCTTCAAAGTCTCCAAGGAAAGTCTAATTTTCTTCAGAGGTTTATCGTCGATTATGCTGATATTACAAAGGGATATATGAGACTGTTGAAGAAAGGAGTTCCTTTTCTTTGGGACGACTACGCTCAACAATCATTCGATGCTTTGAAAAAGGCATTGACCTCTACTCCTTTACTGAGTCCACCTAATTATAGCAGAGATTTTCTTTTGTATCTGGCAGCAACAGAATCTACCATTGGTATGGTTCTGGTTCAGGAGGATGATGCTCTTACTGAGCATGTTATTTACTGCCTTAGTCAAGGACTGGTAGGACCTGAACTGCGATACACTCCGATAGAAAAGTTAGCCTTAGCAGCAGTTCATGCTGTGCAGCGACTCCGGCATTACATTATTCTTCGCAAAACTTATGTCTTGGCAGCTGCCAATCCATTTCAGTTTGTCCTCAGCAGGCGAGTGATTGGGGGCAAATATAATCGATGGATTGTGATTTTACAGGAATTTGATCTTGAGTTCATGTTTGCCAAATCCAAGAAGTCATTAGTTTTTGCGGAATTGATCTCCGAGTTGCCCTGTGGAGAGGAGATGATCTATGATGAGTCCTTTCCGGATGAACACTTGTTTCTGATCTCTCCACAGGATCCTTGGTATGGGGATATCATTGTGTATCTCTAGACTGCGAAGTTTCCCTCTACTTTTTCGAAAGATGAGCGTCGTAAACTGCGTCACTTGGCCAAGAATTATCTGATTATTGGTGATGCTTTGTACCATCGAGGGGTTGATTCAATCCTAAGACGCTGCTTAACTTTCGAAGAAGCTGAGGCTGTGCTCAATGATTCTCACAGTGGAGCTTGTGGGGGTCATTTATCCGGGCTTGCTACAGCCCAAAAGATTTTGCGTGCTGGATACTTTTGGCCCTCGATTTTCAAAGATTGTATTGAATCGGTCAAGAAGTGTCATCCGTGTCAGGTATATACTCGAAAAATGCGCGCTCATCCAGCTCCGCTTTTTCCAGTCGTTACTGTCGGACCCTTTACAAAGTGGGGTATTGATTATACTACTTGTAACCCGCCTTCGGCAAAAGGTCACAAGTACATTATTGTAGCAGTAGACTACTTTACGAAGTGGGTCGAGGCTATGCCTACTTTTGGGAACGATGGTGAGACTGCAGCTCTTTTTCTATTCAACCAGGTTATCGCTCGTTTCGGTATTCCTAGAGAGATTGTCACTGACCATGGCAGTCATTTTCAGAATAGTATGATGGCTGAGTTGGCTCTCAAATTGGGTTTCCGACAGGAGCATTCATCTCCATATTATCCTTAGGCCAATGGGCAAGTGGAAGCCGTGAATAAATCCTTGAAGACAATTCTTCAAAGGACAATCAATAAACATAGATCCAACTGGCATATTATGCTATATCCTGCACTTTGGGCATACAGGACGTCAGTGAAAACTACAACTAGCTTTACTCCGTTTCAGTTAGTGCACGGGGTGGAATCCGTATTTCCTATTGAATGCGAGATTCCTTCTCTTAAATTAGTTGTTGAGCTTCTTCCTGACACTTCTAGTCTGGAAAAATGGCTTCTTCATCTGGAACATCTCGATGAGCAGCGTCGAGATGCCGCCACGATGAATGAAGCACATAAAAACCGAGTAAAAGTTCAGTACGATAAGGCGGTTAAGCCTAGGGTCTTTTCGGAAGGTGACTTTGTTTTGGTCTATGCCCAAGAAAAAGATGCCTTGGGGGCAGGAAAGTTTAAGTCTATGTGGTATGGCTCCTATATCGTTGAAAAGGTCCTTAAGAAAGGAGCTTATACCTTGGTTGATTTTGAAGGGAACGAGTTGCCGGAGCCCCAAAATGGGCTCTATTTGAAGAAGTATTATGCCTAGGCTTCGGCCTGGCATGTTGCTTTTGTATATAGTAGTTTTTGCTTTGTACATTTCTGATTGATTTTCGATTTTTGATGAGTTGGTGATGTTTTTGATCTGCTTTGGCAGGTTGTGTTGGATGTCATGATTCATTTTGGTTTCGCCGATGGTGCTAGTAGACACACTCGGAACTTAGCTTTCACGGCTTGGGTGCTTCATTATCCTTCCGGTCAGCTGTTGGTATCAAGAGGGGTCTGCATTGGTCCTGCTTCCAATAATATAGCAGAATACACTGCAGTCGTTCATCTACTCTCAGAGGCAATATCTTTGGGTGTTGATTCGTTGGTAGTTTTCTTGGACTCTCAGCTAGTGGTGTCGCAGTTGAACAACACTTATCGGGTACGAGATCCATTTTTATTACGATTGTTCTTGAGGGTACGTTTGTTACAAAGGTCATTTCAATTTTTAACTTTCATTCATATTCCTCGAGCTGACAATTGGTTTGATGACTCATTAGCTAATCAAGCATTGGATTGGCATATTAATCATTCAATACAATAATTTTTTAATCATCAAAAACATCATACATTTGATACATTTATCACATCACATCAAATATCACTGTATATATCATCGGAGTGTCAAAAAACTTTACAAAATTTGGATCCATAAATGTCATACAAAACTAGGGCTTATGCCCCATCATGTTCAGTCTCAAAAAAGAATATACAGTCATCTAATACATAATATCTGTCTACCCCTGAGGTCCCTGCCCAGAAGTCGTGTTCCTATAGAACGTAACTGCAGTGGCCACACGGCGGAATAATCTAACCTAGTCTCGTGGTACTCCTACCACCCGTCTCTGGATGGCTTCCGGCAAGTCCTCCACGGCAGCCATAGGGATTTGGAGGGTTAATCCCTCCAAGTTTCTCTGCATGGCCTGGAGAGTCCTGTCGGAATCCACTGTCTCTGCCTCACCCCTGCGACGCTTGTGGCGCGGGAGACCCTCAGGTCGAACTGGTCCAACATCTAAAACATGATCATTTTTAATTGTCAGTCATTATGAATCCAATCAAAAACATGTTTGTTTTTCATTTTTTCATACATATTTGAAAAAATCCAAAAAAAAAAAAATTATATAGGTCAAAATTTTTTGCAAAACTTACCGACTGTTCCCCATGTTGTGCCTGGTGGAAGAACTAGATCTGGATCTCCACGAAAATCCATCCCGGCATAGGGATAGTTATCCACTGTGATGATCTGTTCTCTGCACCACAGGAAGAACTCATCGTCCCACGTGGTCCGGGGTACCTCACTACCCCCCAGTCTCTTCATCATGTCCGCCCAATGGGCAATTCTTGGGTCCCGCGGGCTACTGATGGTAGAGATGACTCTGGGTCTCAATGCTGGAATCTTCTCAAAGAAGAATGTTGTCAAAATGGTCCCATAGCCAAAGTGTTTGGTCTTTACTTGGCGGATTGAGGTCAGCTGTTGTTTCATGTTCAGTAGAAGGGCTGTGCACCAATCGTACACATGAGCTAAACATTCTACTGCTATGCTCATTTGCGTCCTGGACGCTTGATGTAGTGAGGTAGATCCTGCCACTCTGCCGATGGTGAAAAGGAGGATTTTCATGTGCAAATCCCTGATATCTTTAATTTCAATCTGAGTTCCAACCTTTTTGGAACCCCCTACGCAATACACGTAGACATAGTCTTCCACGGTTAACCCTCCCAGGGGCTTCCCGTGCAAGTCAACTGGTTCTCCCCTCCGGGAGAGTCTAGTAATGAAATATATGTCTTCCACTTCAATGCGTAGTGGCATCTGATCAATTATGAAGCAATCCTGATCTGGTTCCCAGTAATTTACGAGCATTTCTAGCAACCGCACATTGCTTTTCATATTTGGCATTTTAAAGAATTTGAACAATCCGCAATTCCGAAGGATATTTTGTGCTCCGCGATCTTGCATGACCTCTTGGTCTATTGCGCTATGCTCACGTTCCCTCCATGAGATTGTCATCTTGAGAAATTTCATCAAATTATGCATTAGCCACGCTTTTTTGCATTCGGACCTGCGCATACGCGGTTTTTCCTTTGCACAGTCGCGTGTATACGCGAGTTTCCTTTAATGAACCCGCGTATGCGCAAGTCCGCATATTTTAGCAAGGGTTTTAAAGCTAAAAATCACTTAATTTTAAATTCCAAATGGACAAAATGAATAAACAGGATGATTTAGGAGCCTACCTGAAGTTTTGCTGAGTTCCGATGGTCGGTTGTTCCTGATTTGACGAAAGAATTTTTTGCTCCAGAGCACTTTTTCCAAATCAGCTATGCAATAATGAACCAAATGAGAGGTAATTTGTCTATTTATGGCTAAAAAGTTGAAAATTTTCACAAAAATTCCTTATGCTTATTTTTTCGATCTATCTTAAGCTGCATAACTCGATTGCTTGGAAGTGCCCAGTTTGGTATGTTTTCAAGTACATTTTGACAATTTTGATATTTTTCCCGGTTTTTTATCCATGATTACCAACTCTTCACGGCAGGTATATGATCTTCACTGGCATATAGGTTAGGGAAATCACTTTCCGTTGCATCTTGCATACTATCCTCCATACTGATCACTTGCCTTAGGGTCGATCCCATCAGGTCATGAGTATTACACCCATTTCACTCGCCGATTATTTAATCATGACTTGATGGTAGAGCCTTCCTTTACATGGGCTTCCTAGTTAGTTCCTCGCTATCACTTGTTGCACATGCTGTTTTTTATGTAGGCTCGGGAGTCCTCTTTAGTCCCGCCATGTCTTATGTGTTGAAGCTTCATTCTTCTTCTTCATCACTTATCATTTTTTCTGGCTTTTACCCTAGAGGCTCCCTGGTGTCGTTTAAGTTGTATTACTGCATTGCATATTGGCTACTTGTTTATCCTGGCCTTTAGCCGGCTTCATTTGGACTCGATGTTTAAGCCAACTTTTGACCTTGACTTTCTGTACAAGTTAACCAGTGCATGCACTTACCTATCACGACTTGACACCTTTGTACCCATGGATGGAATGTTCCTCTGAGTATCACTGACCAGTTTTCGCCACCTTGCATTGAGCATAGGATTGTTCCAATCCTAGGAACTAGTGCATATGATTTCTTGATACTCATTCTATCCATTGTACCATAGCATTCTTTTATTCTTTTTCAGGCTTATTATATGAAAAAGACAAAAAAAATCAAATATAACAAAAAGAGTGGGAACGGGATGTATCTTTGTTATTTTGATGGCAGTACAGAGTCAGTTTGTCGCCCTTGAACAAAGCACATATACTTATATATATCTCCTTCATTTGGGATGGTTTTAGTTTTGACCTAGGTTCAGCCTTTACCATGTTTCACTTGTCAGTTCTCCCCCGGTTGGTTATCTCTTCCAATCATATGGAGAGTTTGTTCTGCCTCCTGCATAACATAATTATACAATGTCACTTTTTACTGCCATGGTCATCACGAGTCGTGCTTTTGTTCAAGGGAAGTCTAGCCTGAGTCGGCCATTCTGCGGTGTCTCTTGACTCATTATTCAGTCGGCCTTCCCGGTCTTGTCAGTATCATGTTCTATCACATCAGATGTTTTGGTCTTCTGCTCATGCTGGTTTGAGAAGGTCCCTATTGACTTCTTGCCGGCGGGTTTGTCTCTTATCGACTACGACACATTGCTCTGAGAGCAAACCTAGAGCCGCACCTTGGGCCTATTTCCATTATTGATAGGTGACCTCGTGCTCAGCATTTGATCATCATCATGGGTCTTTGACTGAGTGGTTTCCCCTGTCTTCGACGTCAGCACACATTATCACACTTGGGATTCGTGCAGTACCTTGATTTCCATTTGACCCTATCGGTGGATTTCTCGCTTCTGTGTCATCTTTCATTATTGGTTGGTTCAGAGGGTTTCTTCCGTGCGCTAGCTTTATCTTGTGCATGTCGGAAACGTACTTCGGTTTTGGTTCCGTCACTCTACTTCGTCTGATTCCTTCCAAATCTTGGCCTGCGGGTTACACTCGCGCTGGACTGATGTGGGATGCCTTAATGCCTTCCTTCCAGCAGATCTTTTCCCATCGAATCCGACTCATTGCTCTGGGAATAAGGTCTAGAGTCTTTTTGTCAGTACCTTAGGGTTTGCAGTCATCAGTGGCAGACTCTTCGCTATCGACAGTGGGGATTTATCATTGCCTCCTGATTGGTAGATTCTTTCAAGTGTTCGACTTCAACTCATTCATTCGCACTTGTTAGATTGTACTGGGGCACCTTGACACTCATTATCATTATCAGTGGGTTGTCTCACGTTGGTTAATGGGATACATCATTGCCCGGTAATCCAACGATTTCTCACATGGTCGACTTCAGCTCATTTATTCCCATTGTGTAGAATTGTGCCATAGTGATCAGTGAAGACCTCGGGTTGCATCAGCATTCTTCGGTTCACTTTTGACAGTCCATTCAGTTTCTGCCAGTGATGCCGTCCACCCTTATATGTTGCAATTCAATACAGCAGCATCCTATATGTTGGCTCCCGAGTTGCGTGATTGTACCGTTTGATCCACCTCTTATGATCCGGTACTTGGAGATTCATTTACTTATTATGATCAGACATCCAGTTGCACCATCCTTGATCAGCTTTCTATATGTGATACTTGGACATTGATTCACACTTGTATTTTCGGGCCATGCTCAGATGATTCATTGTGTACTTTCAGTTCAGCTATACTTGTATACATGTTGGATCTATTTCAGTACTTTCCATATGATGTATTTTTGACTGAGCATGGGTATGCCCGCCTCAGCATGAGTTGAATCTCTGTTTTCTTTCATTGGTTTTTGGCAGGCTGAAATCTGGTGAAGTCCTCTCTTGTCCTTGCGAAGTTCTTTCTATGTGCATAATACATTTCGGCCATCATGTACCCCTTTTGACCTCATATATTAGGGGGCATCTGTTATAGCATCATTTCTCACCTTCACATGATTCATGATTGCTTTGATGGTTTTGGGCACCCATTCCTACAGACTTGGACAAATTCACTTAAAAACAGTGTAAAAATCCCCATACGCGACTATGCCCGTGATTTTCTGCGTGTATACGCGAGTCCAGCTAGAATTTTCCGCGTATGCCATTAAAATGATTAAAAAATATATAAAAATTCCCTATTTTCGGGCCGGGTTGATGGTTACTCAGGTAGTTCAACCACCCCAGCACGTGGTCAACTGTTTCCAACTGTTGAAACTAATTGGAGGGAGTATAAAAGCCCCTCATGTGTATGGCCTAAGGGAGAGAGAGAATTATTGATATTATACTCTGTTGGTGTTCCCTATCCAAGTCTGATTCCCCGTGCCTCCTGCACTTTCCCAGTTCATTATAGGAAACCCTTGTTTCCTTGAGATGCACATCTCCCTATATGTCATCTCGTATGCACCAGCTTGGAAGGAGTCTTAGCGAGGCAAGGGCTGGACGGATCCGGACGACGGTCTGCTCGAAGGCCGTGGAAGGATCAGGTGATCTCTCCACTCGTTACTTTTGTACATGCTATTTATAATACAGAAGTACCATGTTGTTCCCGAAATAAACGTGTTAGTGTATGCTTATATGTATGAGAAAATTGTTATTTAAGCATTCATTATGATTTATTTAATGTTTTATATGAATCTCACTAACATTTAGAGTAGATATATGTTGTACAACCAGTTCTTCGTGCTTGTTTCTTCTTGTCTTTCAGGTTAAGAAGGAAGGACGGTTGCTGGGGGTTTGAACCCTGCTGGATCTTCTTCAACCATAGGACCTACGGGTAACTTTCTCATTCTACTCTATTTAGTTTTTCTGAACGTGCATGGTTGTTTGAGTCCTTCTTAAGTAGCATGCCCCTGCTCTGTGGAGGTTGTAACCCAACGAACCTCTAGGGTGATATTCCCCGAAACAACAGCGCGAGTATGTTATCACTCCACAAGATTCCCAAGGCTGAGGAAGGAATCCCAGTAGAGGTAACCAAAAACCAAGATTTTAACTTAATAGCTAGCCCTATCAATCCGGATAGGGCTCTCTCCAAAAGGGTCACAACCAGGAGGGTTGGAGAAATTAAGGTTTTAGGCTAGGTATGATGTGCAAGGGTTTGTTTTGAATTGGTTTTGGTTGGGTAAATTAGAAAATAATGAAATAAGTCAAGGAGAACTAGGTCAAGGCTAAAGAGTGAGGGTTGCAAGGATGAATGGGGCAAGGTAGGTATAATGTCAATCACTTGAGGGAAATGGTTATGGAATGGTTTAGAAAATTTAAGGAGGCTGAGGGAAGCATAAGAGATGTATTTCTCTCAGATAGATGATATGAAAAAAATATGATCAGTTACCCAAAATAGAGCATGGCTAGCATGTATTCTGAACTTCACACTTATAAAATATCATAATATAGACATGAAAGTGAAGATGAACAATACATTCACACATATGTCACTGAAGAAGAAACAATGAAGGACATTTAATACCACAGGTATCCGGTAAATATATTTGCTACTCCTCTTGTATTAATGGCCAAAACTGAGTACAAAGTCTCCTTGATCAAATAAGAAAAATGAACTTATTCCAATTTTCCAACCACTATTACATTGAATTTATGCAATTTATAGACCAATTTACAAAATCCAAGGCAAATCTCAAATCTAGAATTATTTCAAACAACAAAGCTTTTTCCTAACCTCTAGGAACACAAAACTTTTTATTTGTTTAAAATAAATTGAACTGCTTTCCCAAGTCTTCGAATTCATGATTTGGAAGAATTTGGAGAAACCTCCCTTGCAGATATGCACCTTGAGAACAATGAAAAATGTTAATAATATGTTTTATTATGTTGAATGTTGAGCTGAACTAACCCTTTTTTCCTATGTTGCGTTGTTGCTAATGTGTTGATGTAGTGGGTCAGTTCAGGACGTGGACCACAATTTGCTGATATGCTGGCAGATGAGCTGAGAGCTATGCTGGCAGATATGTTATGTGAATGGAGTGTTGAACGCTTTTTGATTCCCAACTTGACCTTTGTGTCTTTTTTTTACCTAAAATCCTTTTGTTGTGATAAAACCCTTTTATAAAAAAAACATCATGAAAAACCAAAATTCGGACTTGAGACCTTTTAAATTTCAATTCTAAAGTCGCATCACATCCTCGCACTTTGCAATCTTTAAATTTTAAGTTATAAAGAATACAATTGGCGATGTGATGTGGAGGGAAGGTGATGTGGAGGGTCAGTGGGACCGGACCACAGTGCATATTGAAATTCTTAACTTTTAGTTATAAGCGTGGAGGATGTAAACTTTAAAAATTGCGAAATGCGACGCGTGGGGAAGGATGTGAATGACATGGCAGGGAAGAAGTGGGACTGGAGCGCAACGCATATCATAGATTTTAGCTTTTAGTTATAAGTTGTGTTGTTAACATCTAAACTTTGTGAAATGCAGGAAGAGTGAACCACTACAATTGGCAGATTGTTATGAATCGGTGAAAGGTTTAAGTGGTAAGTGTATAAAGTTTATAAGGTTTTTCCGATATATTAATTTATTGCAAAGGTTGTGTAATGGGGGCGGAGCTGCTGAGGTGGGGCCAACCTACCGCATCACAAATTAAAATAAATATGTTGTGGGTGCTCACAAAGGTAAAATAAATGTGATGTGATATCGCAAATCGGCGATCGCATTATTTAAAGTTTAGCTCCAATGCAAAATACGTAAAAAATACGAAATGCGATGAGGGCCCCACTTTAATCGCAATCGGGGAATGAAAAGTGATGAAACGGTAAAGATGGAAGGGTAAAG